>JAOUQV010000040.1:12374789-12390230 GCA_028565295.1 Aspidoras spilotus
GGAAACCTCAAGGCCACTGGATATATGAAATTGCTACATGATGATGTGTTTCCCTTTTTATGCACTGAAGCTGGCACGTTGCCTGAGTTTTTCCAGCAAGATGGTGCACCACCACATTATGGGCGTCAGGTCCGAGCACTCCTAGATTAACAGTTTCCTGGAAAGTGGATTGTCGTCATGGGCCACTAAAAAAACCAAGGTATCCTGATCTGACCCCCTTAGACTTTCATCTTTGGGGTCATCTGAAGGCAATTGTCTATGCTGTGAATATACGAGATGTGCAGCACCTGAAAGTACTGATACTGGGAGCCTGTGCTAGCATTTCTTTTGCAGTGTTGCTATCAGTGTGTGACGAGGGTTACATTGACAATCTAACGCAATGGGCAGCACTTTAAACACATTTTATAAGTAGTCAGAAACTTGTAAATAATTCATGAAAGAATGAAAGCTACGTTAAAAACACACAATTGTTTTTCTTGTTAAATTCTCAATAAGTTTGATTGCCATTAAAAAAAACTAAAGACGGATCCAAAATGGTCGCCATGGTCACCACCCATCTTGAAGTTTTCCCTTTCCCATATACTATTGCGCCACAAATAAAGTTGGTATCACCAACCATTCCCATTTTATTTAGATGTATCCATATCAATGGCCCACCCTGATTTTTTTAAAATTTTGATCACTTTATTGATCCCCGGCGGGAGTTGACCTCAACATTCAACCAACCCAGGTCTGAACACCCAGAGCAGTGGGCCTAGATTGGGGATCAAACGGGCGACCTGTTGGCCCCAGCCCACATACATATATACACTCACATAATTAGAGTCTCCACCTCATAACACGACAAAAGGATTAAAAAAAATAATAGCTGTGGAGAAATCAGCCCAAACTACAAAGTGGAACAATAAAAATATGGCAGGAGAAGATCCACTAGCAAAATAGATGACCATGGGCTTCAGCGGATTATCTAAAAGAAAAGATTGAAGAATCTGGCAGAGATCCAGAAAGAGTGTAATACCCAGACTACTTCACTATATGCAGAAAAAAAAATTTAATCAAAATATTGTACATTCAAAACGATGCGTCAACCTTGGATGGGAATCCCTTTGCTTTAAATCACTGCCTCAAAGTGACGTGGCATTGAGGCACTTAGCCTGTAGCAATGCCAGAGACTCATAAAAGCCCAGATTTCCTTGATGCTTGCTGCCTGCTGTAGGATGAAATCTGCATCTCCATACAGACCCTCAGAAAAAGGAATCAAAGTCCTCTAAAACATTCTAGTAAACTGTTGCAGTGACCTTGGATTTAAGAAAGCAGAGTTTACCAACACCTGCATCTGACATGGCCCCCTAAATCAAGACGGACCGTGGATATTTCACACTGGACCCCAAGAAGTTTGGGTTCTGTTCCTTACCCAGCTACCTTCAAACTCTTGAATCTTGATTCCCAAATAAGAAGCACATTTACTTTCATCAGGAAAAAAAGACCTTGGACCACGGGCCAACTGTCCAGCCCTTCTCCTTGGCCCAGTTGAGACGCTTCCTACATTGGTTCAGGTTCAAAAGTGACTTGACCCAAGGAACCAGACAGTTGTAGCCCATCACCCAGACGCCTCTGAATGTGGTGGTTTTTGAAGCTGTGACTCCTGCCTTATTACACTTTTTCTGGATCTCTGAAAGAATCTTGAATCTTCTGTTTTTAATAATTGCTGGTATATCTCCTGCCACATTTTATCCTTCTACTACGTGGTTTGGGGCTGATTTCTCCACAGTATTTCATTTTTTTTATTCTGTTTTAGTGGGTTTTGAGCTGGAAGCCCAAATTATGTAAAAATAAACAAAAATATTTGAAATTATTTCAATTGTGTGCTCTGAATCTAAATAAAAGTACAGTAAATTAAGTACATAAGAATAAAAATCAATACATTTCTATCCTACCCTTGAGAAAAGCGTGTTGAGGCAATGAACTTTCTGTCTTTCTGGGACATATGCATAGTACTGGGTAATGCCCTTTAGAGTCAGCTCATCCATCAGGTTAATCTCGTAGGGCTTTTTCAGGTGTTTCGACTGTACAGAACAAGATCAAAATACAGTCATTTAAGTACTTTAATGAAACAAAAAGCTGTTTCCTGGTTGCATCACTTACCATAAACTTCTGTACAGAGATGGGAAATGTGGCAGAATAAAGCAGAATTTGACGATTCTGTTCCAAGAAACTAATAATATCTTCAATAATGACGACAAAGTCTTGAGAGAGCAACTTGTCTGCCTAAGGAAAGAGGAATAATTACAATGAGAATAAGACACTAACAGTTAGGGGTGTGCAATATTGACAAAAAAGGATATGATTTTTTTTTTAGATTCTGTTGATAATATTTCCATAACAATGTATCAAAAAATATGTTCATTCCAATTAACAAAATAAGATATATTTTGCAAAAAAACTGCATATGAATTGTCATCTAATCAAAGAACTTTAAATTGCGATAAAACATGTAGGAGCACTGGAAAAAAATTGCATAGAGTTTAAGATGGCATCTATAAACCTTTTATAAATACAACGCTTTATACACAGGTAAACAGATCTACCTCATCCATCACCATCATGTGGACTTTGTCAGCTTTGGCCACACCCTTCTTCAAAAGGTCCAGCAGTCTCCCTGGAGTGGCTATGACCACATGCACTAAGGATTATCAGAGAAATAAAAGAAAATAAGAAGCGCGTCATTCTATACAGTGCATCAGGAAACTATTCATGGTGCTTCACTTTTCCACATTTATGTTTCAGCCTTATTCCACAAAATCAATTTCTCCTCTCGAGAATTCTACACACAACGACAGTAAAACAAGTCTGCTTCATTTTTTTGCAAATGTATTGGTATTTGTTTATTTTTACATGATTTTGGCTTCCAGCTCATAAAGCCCATGAAAACAGAAATTCAAAAATTAGAATACTGTGAAGAAATTAGCCCAATTAGAACAAAATGTGGCAGGAGAAGATGCACCAGCAAAATACTTGATCATGGGATTATTAAAATGAAATGATTCAAGAATCTGGCAGAAATTAAGAAATATTTGAATGCCTAAAACTAAAAAAAATAAATTAGGATGACATCAAATCAAAATATGGTACTTTCAAAACCATATGTCAATTAGGTATCGACAAGTATGTGCCTTTCCAAATCATGTCCAATCAACTTGATTTAACACCGGTGGAATTTAGTCAAGTTCTCCCAAGAAGTGAAAGAAAACAGGATGCACCCTGAGTTAAATTTTGAGTGTCATGGCAAAGGCTGTGAATATTTATGCAAATATGATTTTTTTAAATAAATTTGCAAAATTTCCAAACAGTTCACTTTGGAATAAGGCTGTAACATTTCCCAACTGATTTTATGTGTTGAGCCTTCTTTCATTGCTAATATTCTTATGTCCTCCAATTCCATGATTGTGCTATTGATCTGCTCCATAATAACTTAATTAAAGCTTGTTTAACCACACTCGTCTCATTCTTCTGATCAATCAAATCACTCCTCCCTGGACAGGTGCCATCAGCTTATAAAACTGCTGCTGTCAGACCAATACTTAAGAAACCTGGTCTCAAACCTGTTCAGATTAACAATTATTACCATTTGTAATCTCCAATTCTGTCCAAGGCTCTAGAAAGAAGGTATCTTGAAATAATCTCTATGAACCTTTTCAATCTGGGTTCCGACCTTTCCACAGCACTGAAACAGCTCTAGTAAAGGTTGTCAATGATTTATTGGATGATGGCGATGCTGGTTTCCTTAGCATTCTCCTACTCTTGGACCCAAGCGCTGCATTTGATACGAGTAATCACTCTACTTTTTGACACAACTGTATGAGCTTGGCATTACTGGCACTGCCTTTCACTGGTTCAAATCTTATCTAACCGACAGAAAACAGTTCATCTTCTATCTACGCAATACAGCTAAGATTCGACGCTCTTTTTATCAATCTGCTGCTGAGCGCCTAATTCATGCATTTATTACCAGCAGGGTAGACTACTGTAACGCCATGCTGTCAGGTATCACCTCCTACGCTGTCCGTAAGCTACAAATGGTTCAAAACTCTCCAGCGCACCTATGCACTCACAATCACATAACACCTGTTCTGCAGGACCTTCACTGGCTCCCTGTTAAATACTAGATCAAATTCAAGATTCTTTTTGTCACCAAAGCAACAGCGTTTTGATGGCAGAACACGTAGGAGGCCTATAGTGAAGGATCCAAGTGAACGTGCAGGTGTATATGGAAGGAGGAGGTCTGACGGGTACGTGCCAAACTGTTTTAAGGCCTTTGTAGGCGATTAAAAGAATTAAATGCAGAGGACCAATTCCGCTTTGTGCAAACATAGTGGCAACTTTCACATGTAATTTACATTAACAGCGCCTATTTTAATCACTGTTGAGTAATGTGGTGCAGGCTTACCTATCTCATCCAGTCGCATGATGTCATCCTTTAGATTAGTTCCACCAGTGGTGGCCATGACCTTCACTCCGCCCATGTGCCTGCTCATGTTCATACAGATTTGGCTCACCTGTAGAGCCAATTCTCGGGTTGGCACCATTACTATGGCTAAGGAGTGACATTAAGGGAGAAATTATTATTCACTTGCATTAATTTATATAACGGTACATTCAAAATCAAAATTTGTTCCCTGCCTCAAGACAGACTATAGGAATTTTGCAAAAGCGCTGATTTAAATATCCATGTAATCAAAATTACGTCTGTCCCAAATTGTTTACATTATTCTCAGCTGCATACCATAAATATTACACACGTTTTGAATGTATAATGTATTTATGCACTGCATTTGTCATATTTAGTGCCAAAATACAGACAGCCTACCTTGAATATGATCCTTTTTAAGGTCAATCCTCTCTAGGAGAGGGATGAGGTAGGCGCCGCTCTTCCCTGTTCCATTTTTGGCCCGGGCTAGGATATCCCGTCCAGATAGGGCAATAGGAATGCTCTCCTCCTTTAAAATTAAGAATGTAATCAGTACTAATGCAGATATGCATAATACTTCATAGAAGTCAGATGGTCTTCATGACAATAATCAATCCTGCATTAAAAACTCCTGGCAACAAAAAAGCCAAACCGCATCACTTCATTCACATAGCTTCACAATACCTGAATTGGAGATGGCTTTTCCCAACCCATTTCAAAGACGCCCATCAGCAATTCACGTTTAAGGCAATAGTCTTCAAACTCATTTCCCTTGGTTGCAGTAACATCCTGAAAAAGATCATTTCGGTTAAGGTTGTCTTCAAAGTCTTCGAAGACTATTTTACAAAGTCTTGAGTTACGTTTGTGATTAAGTGACCTCACAATAGTCTTTTTATAAGGAGGAATGATCTGATCATCTCCAACAATCATGGATTACTACTTGAAAGGTCATTGAAATATTTAAAAAGTTCATTAAATAACCAGAAAGATGTGTGTTGCCCGGTGCACCCCATTATCACAATTAACATTTAGGGTTACCACAAACGTTAGCATTATCAATTAGCATTATCCCACGTTAGCATTTGCTGTTATAATTAGCAAGCCTCACTAGCAATTAGCATTAAATGTTAGCATTAGCAATTAGAAATAGCTAATAGAAATTTCCATTAACCATTAGCATTGTTTTTAATATTAGCATTTGTTGGTAGAAACTGCCATTAGCAATTAGCATTAGTGGTTAGCATACATTTTTGCATTAAAAATTATTAGAACCTAGCATTAACACGAACATCAGCAATTAGCATTAGCTAACAAATTACCATTATCAATTAGTATTGTGACATGTTAGCATTAGCCATTAAAATTAACAATTAGCATTTACAGTAACAATTAGCATTAGCTAGCAGTAATTACCATGATCAGTTATCATAAGCAGTTACCACTGCCATAAATGTTAGCATTAGCAATTATGTTTAGCAGTGAGCATTAGCAGCAACATTAGCAATACATTACATTTATAATCATGTCTATGGATTGTCTTCATATCTATAGCAATACCAACACGTGTGTGTTTGTGTGTCTGCATGTGGGCGTGTCTTTGAGACAGAAGGAGAATAAATGATTAAGATACCTGAAAATGCATCCTTCAAACAAACAGCTATAACTTGGATATCTTTGATTATATCACTTAGCCCAAAAATACCAAAAGAACCCTTTAATGATAACTTTGATGTAAAAAATTATGATTTATGAGTTATGATGGGTTAAACAAAAATTAAAAATACAGCAAAAGCAAAACTGATTTGCTAATAGCAGTGAATGGGAGTTTTTAGTGTCTAACGCTGAAAAAAATCCTCATAACTAAAAATATTTTTTTAACCAGTGTCATCAATTATATTGGCATTAGAGACATTTGTTTGGTGAATTCGAGGATTTTTCATAAACTTTCTCCCATTAATTTCTATTGACGTTTTGAATTGAAAACCCTGTTTTTCCCCCCTCTGGCACACCTCCAGAACAACCGCTCATAATTCAGAAATATATAGATATTGCTTAACTACAAATATTTTTAACGTGGAGAGACCCTGGGCTTCAGTATTTTAATGCAAGATTTGTGTAGTGATGAAAAACCTTCATAGTTATGGCAGTTTAGAAAATAGGAGGTTTCAAAACGCTCAGTGATTTTTTTCCATAAATTTACTATCAAGGTCTATGAGGAATTTAAATAAAGTTGTTCTAAATAAATCATCGTGGCTTGATAATGAATAAGATTTTTTAATATCCTCATAGAGAAGACCCATCCCTACATTTGAAAGTTGAAATAAAGTTTCCAGATGAAACCATCAGAATTTTATACCACGGAGATTAAAAAATACCATTTATTCCAAAAACCGGCTTCAGCTAGAGTGCAGTCTAGAGTGGCTTTGATCTTTTTAACATTGTACATATAAGAGTAAAATTTAAGAGTGAAAAAGAACAGAGGGTGAGATCACTCTAATTTGACATGACTGGTCAGGCTGCAACCAGTTCTGAGCATTTTAAATTTCGCGTTTCAAAAATTTAGAGTAACAGCAGTGTGAAAATCGACGCAATGTTAAGTACATGGGAATTTTTGGGCACAGCGGGCATCCAGTTAGAGAAACCTCTTATCATTAAACATGCACACACACACACATTTACGGTCATTTTAGTACGAGACTCGTGAAATCGTCATTTTCATAAATCATTTTTTTTTTATTCATAATTAATGTAAATATTTATTTTACACATTTTTATTCATGAAATCTATAGCTAAAGTAGTTTTTCCTTCACCTCCCCATACTGATGTGCGCACAAGTACAAACGGGGCAAAAATTAATTTTTGTAGATTTACAGCAGAAAGGTATCCCTACTGATTTATAATTAAATGTTTATAAATTAACATTTAAATGCTCACATTCAAAATACAACGTTGACAGTTTTGAAAATTCTTGTTTAATTAAACAGGTCTGCTTCCTACAGCGTAACTAGATTTCTTCAATCTTGTATATCGCAGAGTGTGAATTTTCAAGAGTGCAATAGAGTGAAATGTGAGTGCAATCAACCTGTAATTTACAGGTTCAACCATGTCAAATTTCGTGTTTTTATCTCAAATTGACCGAGTTATTGCAGAGATCTCTAAACTGCCATGTTATGTCAATGGTAAATTTGAGGCACAAAAACAGACACAGCGAGCACCTGGTTAGAGATTACTCTTATCTCTAAACACGCACAAACATTCCCAGTCGTTTTGATATGTGACCTGTACTGTAACGAGGAGAAACGCATGTTCAAGTGGGTGGAAAAATAATAATAATAAATCGAAGAACAATGTGTTTGCAAAACACATAATAACAAGAATTCAAAGAACAATGTGTGTCGCTCTGTACACAATGTCCAGGGTGCCAATTGTAGCGGATGCAGACTGTGTGCCTAATTTTTTTTTAATGGAGTATTAAAAAGGTTCAAGATTTCATATAATTAATATCTTATATCTAGGCAAAATAGCACACATGCAATTGCGTAACTTACAGAGGTCTTCACTCTTGTATCTTTCTGCGGGAGCTGCAGGGATTTTTTCCAGTCATCCCCAATTCTGAAAGAAAGATGAAATAACCTATTTATAAAGCAACAACATGACTCAAGAGTTTGTAATATGTAATATAAATGTGGTTTACCTGATACCACCACTGATGTGTGGTACACCATCTCCTCTTTGAGAAGCACTAGGCACCATTTTGGTTTGTGTTTCCGACTGGAGATCTGCTGACTTGGCTTGCACATTTTGCTTGGTGGCTCCCATGACCGAGGTGCAGTACTGTCTTAACGTAGCGGCCATTGCTATAGTGATAACTTCCTACGGGCGTTGGTTTTTTGCAGACTTTTATTACAAGATGTGTATATGAAATTTCTGTTTTATTACTGCTTTTGTGACACCTTGTGCCCTACAGATTATAGCTTTTTTGTATTACTCTCACTTTACGTGCAGACCTCTTGAAAAGAAGAGGTGTTGACGTATAAATATAGCTTAAGAAAACTCTCCCAAAAGAGGAGAAATTTGTATATTGTATTGTAATAAATATAATCTAATGTCACTATCAAAATACACAATTTATTGTGTGTACTTTCAAATCATTCAAACTAGCCCTTAGTCAAATTTTGTTTTACTTGAAGATTCTGTAAAATGTTAACTTCTATATTCAATTCACTTCCAGTTTTTCGTCTCACATTAACTTCTATATTGTTACTGGAACCAGGTGCTGAGAATCATATGAAATTCTTAAAAAGTTAATTTAAAGTTTAGAAAATGTTATAATAATATGCACCTATCAAACCTAATTCAACTACATTTAAAGAGTCAATACAGAACTACTTCAATCCTGTATTCAGAAGCTTGTTTCTCCCCGGTCTCCGGAAAATCTGGATTCTGCAGGATGCCACCTTTAAAATATAAAATACATTATTATATCAGGTAAATCCTATTTAGATGATTAACAAAAAGACCATATGACAACAATAATTTGACCCTTGATTTATAGTCAGTGTCCAGCAACCAGTGATCTGACATAATGAGGATATTAAAACAAGAATATAAACCACTGAAGATTTACCGAAAACACAGGCTGAAGAACAAAATGTGTGGGTTGCAGCTCTGGGTTAATGAACAGAAAGCTTAGGGGACAATTTATAGTACCAGTACCTCCAGCTCCTACCATCTGTTTGCAGCAGCCAGCCCTTTGTCGCTGAGTCGAATGTAAAGCATCGTTCTAGAAAGGTCGACTTGTATATGAGAGATATTTTCCACCTTGTGAAGTTTAAACTTTAAAATAACTTTAAACCCAAGTTATTCAGCAGGTGTTACTAATTATATATATATATATATATATATATATATATAAAAACAACGTTTTTTGGGAAATGGCGACCAATCGACCAAAGCTGAACAATTTTTTGTAATATGCTGCTAGAAAATGGATCACTCCAGTTATGACAGCGTTAAACTGTTGACGGGGTATAACAACTGGTTGGTACTAGTATATAAACTTCAAATGCTTTATTTGTATTAAAATCTGTTTGCCACACACTCAAGTCTAAACGTTTAACTCAATACACATTATGGTTAAACTAGCTGTTAGCACTAACTAGCCGAAGAGCGTCAATCTTTACCTGACCTATACGTAGTTCAAAACTAGTTAGTTCGCTAATGTTGTTAGTTCGCTTCACGGCAATTTAAACGCATTAAAGTATAAAACACAAATAGGAGTTAAAATATGTTACTGGTCACTCTTTATACACCACTTGCACAAGCTATACACAAATAGTTCATATCAAAACTTCAATGGATTAAGTTAATCAACTACTGTAGCTAGAAGCTAACCGAACTAGTTAGCGAGCTGAGGAGAAACATGCTGCAAATTAGTGCGCTGACGACTGCTGAAAGGCGTTACCTTTCAAAACACGAATTTAAATAGTGGCTAATCTGTTAAACAGTAGTATCCGCATCAGTGTCGAAAACTCCTTGTTGCTGTAGCTCTCTTTAAACACTTGTCTCTTTGTCTCTTCAGACTCCAGTCAACATGGCCGCGCGTGCACAAGTTCTGACGCTAGTGATGCAGCGCCTCAAATGGCCAATCACAAAGCAAGGGTTTGAACTTAGAGGGCGTGGCCTCTATTATATGGTCTCACTACAGGTGTGTTGTATGCTTTACTGTGAAAATTCAGCAAAAAAAGGTTAAAAGGTGTTTGTACAATTTACATTTTATGTTCATATAAAGTCAAAACAGTAGTTGTAATCATTACTGTTGTCATTCGGCCCTCTGTCACCCTTTCGATATGTTTCTCTATTAGGCGAAATTCTTTAACATATAAACGTTAAAACATGGGTGTCCTAACTACACAGCAATTTTTAAAAATATAATAAAATAACACACAGGAAAAAAATTCACCTGGCCGTACTGTAATTTATTTATTTATTTTTTGAGTTTGTTCACTAAATTTGAAATGACAGACAGAAGAAACGCAAGATGGGTGCAAATAACGATGGGTGGAACGATGACGCGGGTTTGGCAACCTTGAAAATTTATTCGTGGAGTTTTCATGTTCTCACTATGTTCGCCTGGGTTTTCTCCAGGTACTCCAGTTTCCTCACACATTTCAAAGACATGCATATTGGGCTCAGTGGTGTCTCTAAAGTGATGCCTAGTGTGTGTTTCTTTCTGCATTTTATAGACACGCATGCATGAGTATCATCCTTTCTTTTTGTGAGTTTAGGGAGGATACGTCTAGTTATTTTCTTTTTTTTTTCTTCTTTTTTTATATTATTTTTACTTTATTGATCCTCCATACGGAAATTTATTCTCTGCATTTAACCCATTGCACTTGGGACACTTGGAACACCTGGAGCGGTGTGCTGCCCCCTCTTGTTTGAGTAGCAGTTTGGGGTTGGGTGCCTTTTTTAACGGCCCTTGTCATAACTTGCATGCCGTGTGTATTGAACTGGCGATCTTCTTCCCCAGCCCTCTATTCATTAAGCAATGGCTGACACCCTGTTACACCTCAGAACTAAAATGAGAGTTTTGACAGTATGAGCAGCCATGTGTGGAGATGCATTGTCCTGCAACAACACACTTAGATAGCAGTCTACTAGCTTTGGTACTCTGAGAATCTCATTGTAACGAGTACTGTTGATTATTTAACCGTAATGCTCCAATATTGGCCCTTTAGAATCTCAGTAAACTATAAGAATCCCTTCCACATTCGGCCATATGCCATATTAGGCTTTTAGTAAAATATTAATATAAGCAGAATGCCGATAATTTTTGGCACATCCTCGTTTTTCTAAATCAATATGATCCCATTATAAAATTTAAGAGGAATATTATGTATTTGTATATACTTTACAGTAATCCCTGCACTGTCCATTAAACAGGCCCACAGTTTGTGCAAAATCTGATTCTTAATTGTAGTGTTATGAGTCAGAGATAACAGAGTAGAAATTATGCACGGAAAGTACACCTGAGGAAGAGAAATCAACAAACCAATCCAGTTTGTATTTTAGTCCATTTTTTTATTGACTTTAACAAATGCTTTCCCATAAATACATAAGGCATTTGTAATGGAGGGACGTTACACATGAGGAAAATGTGATATTTTTACCCACATTCTCCATACCACACATTTGCGTACATTTAAATAGTGAACTAGAAATAATGCAGAATCTTGTATATTAAATATTTAATATATTGAAAATTTACTTTGATAAAATATATTACAATTCTGAAGGCTCCTGTTTATTTTCCTAAATTCCAGATTCCTGTATACATTCTGTGTATAAATAAAGTTGTCAGGTTTCAGCATCTCCAACATTCTCACAAAGTAAGGTTTCATTTCTTTAAAACAAATATATTTGAACTAAAATTTTTGCTTAGTTCAGATACATTAAGATACAAAATACAACCACAAAAACATACACACCGAAGTAATCTTTTTGCTTATAAATTATAGGCTACATAAAAAAAAACATTTCCAAGATGGGCCCGCCACATCCTCTAGGTTAATCTTCTGCTAGGTTAATATTCGGTAAAAAACATGGCCAAAGTATAGACATTATGTATTTACTCCAGTGCTAGGTATGTCAGATTGATCACTGTTATGGCTCAAAGGCGGTGACTGTGTGCCAGTGGGATGGGGTGATGATTGTTGAGAGAAAGGTGGCCCATTCCTGGCTGGAACGAGAACTACCTGTGTGTCTGAGGGATAGAGATGTCTCGGTACAATATTTGAATAGTAAGGAGAGTGTCCTGATATTAAACTGTGGGCTTGGATAAGGGGAAAAGGATGAATAGATAACACATAGTCCCCATTCCTAACTGCTACCATATCATGAAAAGTCCTAGATGCCATTTGTAGATCCTGTGCTTCATGCATTTCCATAGGGGACAGGTTTCCGGACCTGCTTTCCCCAGACTGACTGTGTGGTGAGTATGTCTGTCGAACTGCTGGAGAAATAGATGCACTATGATGAGTGTTGGGAGTAGCCCCTGGGGAAAGGCTTAAATTGTTTGGAGATTGGGTACCTGAAAAAAAGTTTTTTGTTATCAAGATGTCATTTGTTTATGTTTACTACTTTAAGTGATCGTTATTTTAGTTTGGATTTATAAGTTTAACTACACTTTTATAATTCTTTCAGTATTCTTTGTTTAATTATAATCTTATTCTAATAACATGTAGACAAAAAACTATAAAACATTCTGTTTTACATATCATACTTTTTGTTCTTATTCTCGTTTGAAATGCAGCTAAGCGTCTGTGTTATATATGAAAAGTCTAAAAAACTTAGCGGTTAGAGGTTAGGATTAGGATTTTATATGTGCAAATATATATTTCATGAGTGATTTACCATTAAAGCTGTGCTGAGTTTTCAGATTGTGGCCTCGTGTAGGCTTTCCACGTAAAACATCAGATACCTGACAAGAAAAATGACATGCTCAGTTTATGTAATAATTTCATAATTATGTGTTTTTTACAGGAAAAAAATGGAAATCCAAAAAGCACAAATACTGGTTTTCACCACTAATGGGCAGCATTAACATCCAAGTGGCTTAATAAGAGAAATCAATTTAAAGATTCTAGTTCCCTAAACAAAAATGTCACAACTTTAAACATTAAGATAAGGTATAAAATCAATTATCATTAATATTATTGTAACATTAAACCTGTTATAATTAATATACTGTAAAATCATTGTTCCTAATGTACTTATCTTTAAAATGAGCATTTCAGCTTAACTGACCATTAGTACAGTACCTTTTTATTCTTGGACACCATAACAGCAGTGTCGTTGTGGTAATTCTTTAAACTGCTGTCAGCTCCATTTTTTAATAGCACTCTAACAGCTTCCACCTCGCCACGGCCACATGCAATATGAAGAGCTGTGTTTCCACTATAAGACTGCGAGTTGACATTACAGCCATTCTGAGAAAGGTAGCATGAGATAAAAGATCAGTCATGGTTAGTTACAGAATAGTTACAGATTGTGTCGTTTTAATTGACATTTAAATATTTATTTAATACCCAATTTAGCTTGCTCCAGTTAGTCTCAGCAACAAAAGTGCATTCCGGTATATAATACAGGTCACATATATAAAAGAGAGTATGGATTGTGGAACTAGTGACATTTCAGTAGAATTAAATGTTAAAAGCCGGCCCTAGATAGTACAATATGACCCTTTACTGTAAATGCACAGTAGTTTCTAACAGTGTATTAAATAAAACATGCTAAATTCTCTAAATTTACAAGTAAAAAATATATATAGTATACAGCTGGAAAAATGCAGGCAGGTGAATCTGCTGTCAGTTAATTACTGTAAATTGTAGAAAGTGTAGTCATAAGGTATTGAGGAAATCAACTGAAAACAAACAAAACAAAAATGTTTAAAGAAATTAAACAACACCTCAATGAGGAAGTTGATGATCTCCATACAGCTGTTCTCCACTGCATGAATCAGTGGGCTGCGACCACTCTTAATGTCCTGTTTTGGAAAGGACAAAAACATGCATGTTTTTTTTTTATTTTGGTGATGCAACACTAGTACATAATATTGGTAATGTAGACTAATACATGTATATTGGACTGCTGCTTTGAGATAACTACAGGGTGTTTCAAAAAGACAGAACAAATGACGAGAACTGCCACAACCAACTGGCAGGTTTTATGTTTTCTAAATGACATACTGCCTTGAATTCGCATAGGTTGTATGAGACACCAAAACTATGTTCCTGGCCTCATGGGAATACATCAAAAACCATGCTTTTGTGTCACCACTATAGACTAATCGTTATTCCCTTAAAACCAGAATTTGACTATCATCTCAATTTTGCTTATACAGCACATGGAGGGAAATATTGTATTTTGAATTCTTTTTGAAACCCTGTGTATACAGGTACAATTTCATAAATTAAATAATGCAAAAACAGCTAATGTAATACTGAAACATTCATGACATTTATGTGCATCATGATGAGAGTTGGTAGAGAATTTACTCACTACAGCATTTATGTCAGCTCCATAGTCCAATAACATTTTTGCTAGCTTCATATTTCCATCCTGAACAGCTAGGTGAAGCGGTGTTAATCCTTAAATAAACACATTAATATATTATAAACAGATTTCTACAAACAAAAGCATTTTTATAGCTTACTCGAGTTTAAACACACATGGCTTTGCAAAATGCACAAAAAAATACATAAGATTGTCTGTCTGCTCAGTAATTGAGAGTAAAAAATTAATGTACAATAATTTTTAAGTAACACAAGAGGACTACGGATTTTACCCACACACTAAACTATCACAGACATGGGAAATGCAAGCAAAACGGCCCAATCTTACTCGAGATTTGAACCTTGTACCTTTTTGTTGTGAGGTGGCAGTGATACCAACCGATTTATTGTACCCTATGCCACTTTGTTGTGTTAGTGCTGTGGCAAACAAGATAGCAATGGAAAATACATACTCAATATAAGACTTAAATAGTCTGTGGACACACATTCCTCACATCCTCCACATTTAGTAGAAGACTGAAAAAAACTATGTTTAAGATCTTTCCTCTCCACTGCAATCAGACTCATCTTACTGCAAGTTTACGACTGATTTCCTGTGATCTGATACATAATCATGGCTAGGTTATATCATTTTGTGCTCATTTCCCTTAGGTTTTTATGTTCTTATCTACATTTCTTCAAAGGAACGTGCTATTTTGTGTACTGAGAGGGAACCAATAGAAATAGGTTTTGCTATTTCATAAGAAATTTCCTAAAAGAAAATTAAAGTTTAGGATGCACAATTTGAATTCATAATATTATATCTGCAGTATCCGCTTTGGGGCAGTCGTAGGCTTGTGGTTAAGGAACTGGCCTTGCGACCGGAAGGTCCCTGGTTCGATTCCAAGTACCGACAA
>JAOUQV010000040.1:12416195-12426298 GCA_028565295.1 Aspidoras spilotus
TCAAGCCTACACTCTTGACTCTCCTGTTCTCTCTCCGTCTCTTCACACGCTTCCCTCCTCGTCGTCTTCGGCAAACAACAGCCCAAATTTCCCTGCTTGCCGCCAGTACTGGTGGCGGTCGTTGTTAACCCGGGCTACGACCGATCCGGTATGAAGTAACAATAAGTAAAACTCATTTTAATTTTGGCTAATGTTTTACGCCGGATGCCCTTCATGACGCCTTGCGACCGGAAGGTGCCTGGTTCGATTCCATGTACCGACAAGTCATGGCTGAAGTGCCCTTGGGCAAGGCACCTAATCCCCCGTTGCTCCCCAGGGGCTGTGCTGGCTGCTCACTGCTCTGGGCACGTGTGCTCAATTCACCTGTGTGTGTATATGTGTGTGTTTTACTGCACGGATGGGTTAAATGCAGTTCATTCCGCTGTGCAGTTCATTCCGCTGTGTGCAAACATAGTGGCAAAATGTATCACTTTCACTTTCTTATCCTGGCTTGGGACGAGCACTAGAAATACACTGGCTTGTGCTCTCTAATGGCTGGTTTAAAAACCATCTCTAATCTAATGTGGCAAAATTAAACTGCAATTTCTACATCTGGCAAAAACAGATACTTGTACTAATAATATCTGTAGGGTGAATGGTGATTGCAGCATCATGCTGTGGGTCTGCTCAGTGACAAGGGTTTCTATCAAATTAAAACAAACGGAGGATTCTATAAATAAAAATTGTAATTATAATATTATACTTATATAAAATTATACAATTATAATATTAATGCATCAAACTGCTGAAGACATGATAGCAAAGAAATGAATTATTTGGACTATGCCATGTCTGTTTCCATGTACAAGGTGTTTCTTGTTTTCAAGAACTAAGTATCCGGTCTGAGTAATCATGTTTGTATATTTCATGTTATTTGTGTCTAGTTTTCACGATTTTGTTTTAACTTATGTTTAATGTAATAAATCATACTGTATCTGCACTTACTTGCACGGTCTTCCCTAGTCTTGTTAAGTTCACATAGTGCACTGTGACAGAATGCCTCGCCTAACACAGGGAAGTAGCAGACGTCCATCCCTATTCCTCTTTGGGCAGACATCCAGAGCACAACTGAGCAATGGATACCTAGGACAGACCAACTGTTTCCTGTACTCCAGCCAGCTCCCATCCTACACAACAGTGCTATTTATTACCCAAGTTATAGAACTACAGGACACAGGAAAACTGTATATCTAAGACCCCATGGTACAGAGTGCCACACTTCAGAGAGTCCAGTTTCTGGTGTTTCAACATGCTTTAATCCAGCAGGCCATTTGATCCACAGTCTCCACAAGAGGTCCCATCTAATCCACCAGCTCCATTAGAGGTCCCATCTAATCCACGGCCTCCACGGGGGTCCTGTCTGATTCACAGCCTCTGCAGAAGGTCACATCGGATCCACAGTTTCCATGAGAGGTCCCATCTGATCCACAGCGTCCAGTGGGGGGGTCCTATCTGATCTACAGCCTCCACAGGAGGTCACATCTGATCCTCAGCCTACACAAGTGCTCCCTTCTGATCCACAGCCTATATGGGGGGTCTCGTCTGATCCACAGCCTCCACAGCGCGTCACATCTGATCCACAGCCTCCAAGAGAGGTCACATGTGATACACAGACTCCACGTGAGCTCATGTCTGATCCACAGCCGCCACAGGAGCTAACATCTGATCCACAGTCTCCACAGGAGCTCACGTCTGATCCACAGCATTCACAGGAGCTTGTGTCTGATTCAGGTCCAGCATTTACTGACCAAGGACTTATCCTCTAAAACTGACACAGGATTTGCAGAAGATGCCTGATGTCTGGAGTGATTGAAATGTAGGTAAGACTGTTTCAAGAGAAATGTAAGAACAGCATGATAGTGGTGAGATGAGCCTCTTCTTGTTTGCTCTGGTGATGGACAGACTAACAGATGAGGTCAGACTAGAATCGCTGTGGACTGTGATGTTCACATACGCCATCCTGATCTGTAGTAAAACCAGGAAACAGATAGAAGAGAACTTGGAAAGGTGGAGGCATGTTCTGGGGGATTTATAGTCAACTATAGTAAAACAGTATATGTGTGTGAATGAGAGGAAGGCAGATAAAAAAAAGTCAGGCTACAGGTGGAAGTGGTCACGAAGCTGTAGGAGTTTAAGTACATGGAATCAACTGTCCAAGAAAATGTGCAGTATGGAAAATATGTGAAGAAGAGAGTGCAGGCAGGATGGAGGAGTGTCACAGTAAAAGTAGTGAGACCATTCTTGTTGTATGGTTTGGAGACAGTGGCACTGACTAAGAGACAGGAAGCAGAGCTGGAGAGGGCAGAGCTTAAGATATTTAGGTTCTTTTTGGGAGTAACCAGGATGAACAGGATTAGGAATGAGAATATCAGAGGGACCGCACAAAAAAAATTAGAGACAAAGCCCGAGAGGGCAGACTAAGATGATTTGGGCATGTGCAGAGGAGGGACAGTGGATATTTTGGTAGGATGATACTTTATACTTATTAGGGAATACATTTAAGTTTGTTAAAATCCCCCAAACATTTTCATTTTTTAACCGCAAGTATTATTTGATTTCAGCCAAAGGTTATGTCTCTTCTATTGATACAAATATTAAAAGCATTGTACATAATATTTTAATTAATTTTTTTAATGACTTCAGCTTTAATTCCACTTACTTTGATGACTCTCTCTCCTTCTCTCTCTCTTTCTCTCTATGTCTCTCTCTTTCACTCACACATACACACACGCACACACACACACAGACATCTCTTTCTAACTTACACTCTGCCTTTACCCACACACGCTTCGATCAGTTTCCGGGTAGAAAACAGCCTGATAAACAGGTTGGTTTACTTAAAGCCTCAAGCAGGCAGTACAATGCATGTGTGTGTTTGTATTTGTGTGTTTGAGGGAGAAAGAGATAGAGAGAGGGCTACATCTGAATGAGCTTCTGTCTTGCGCAGACTTTTGTGAAACTTTTTTTCTGGAATCCATTTTAAGATAGTATCAGAGCATGGAAACAAGAGAATAACTGTGAGTAGAAAACTGTGAGTTAGTAAAAATGTCTTAAAGGCAAATTAATATTCTTAGTACTTACATAAAGAAGGCATCTTGGCCTCCAGATAAACTTCCAGATATTTGCTTTGTAGGAATATTCTTTTTGTCACATTAATTCTATTGCTATTTGGAATTCTTTTATGCCAAGACTGTCAGTTGCACAGACTTGTCAGGCTTACATGTGGCATGTTAAATAAGGCAAAATTGTCAAAGCAGTGCAAATATAAGTGCACGAATGACAGTATTTTGTAATGCACTGAATGTGTCACTAGTGGTTTAAAAGACAAACAAAAGATGACCTAAAGGATGTGACTTAAGATCAAAAACTGTATGATGTATGATTTATTGTATGGATACTGAATGCTGAAGAACAGTGTGAAGCTTCTGTGTACTGACGGAACTAATTGCGATCTTGAAGCTTAGAGATCATTGCAGATATAGACAGTGTCTAAAACCTGACCAGATGGGGGCTGTGTTTTGCTTCATCTGCATCTTCATTTGTGAGTCTACTTGGCCAGCAACCTTATAGAGAAAGACACCACATCGCAATGGCTGGAAGTCTGATTGGGTTTGTCCGAAGCTTCGAGTCTGATGCATCCAGCTCTGATTCTCAGACTCCTACAGTGGCAGACTATAAACTCTTCGAAAAGGTTATAAAAAGACTACAAAAACTGCACAAGTTGTGCACTGATCCGAGGCTGTGTCTAAAGAATAGCCCACCTTACCTCCCTGAACTGCTCAGGGAGACTGTAAACCTGACGATGGACATATGGGCTCCTTATAGATGTTCGGGCTCAGCCTCAGTCATGCCACGAGGGGACGAGAGAGAGTACCTGAGGATCCATGTACAACACCTTTTGGATAAAACAGACAGGGCCATCCTGTTGTTCAAAGAAGGGAAAGAGAAGATGTTTGAGGAAAAATCTAACTTCAGGTGAGGATTATAATTGTAGGAAAAATAAATTAAAAATCAGTTTTGTTTTATAAAATATAAATTCTTATTCTAAAAGAAAAAAAATTATATTTTACACCAGAGTGAACATCTTTTTTGCATATGCCAGCTTATAGGTTCCAAGGTCAGAGTCAGCCACTTATATATATTTATATTTTCAAGCTATTATACATTTGATAGAGTTATGTATCCTGCGGCAGTGAGAGACCAAAATATATAAATAAAAATATTTCCCTATATTTATATAGGAATAAATTCATTTGAATGAATCGCCGACCGAGTCAAAAGACCTTGTAAATTTTTGTCTTTAGCACTAAAAGAGGGGCCCAATTTTCTGATCTGTGTGGAATACTAATTATCTGTGAGAATGAATACTGCAAGCCAATCTCCTTAATTATGCTAAAAGGGTAAGCTTACAACGCGCTAAACTCTGAAATAAATAAGTCAATAATGAAGTCAGTAAATAAATGTGATGGTGCAAATGTTCATATACTGCATGCAGTTCTCACTTAAGGCAAAGTTAATAAACAAAACAAGCAGTAAATAAATCAATAAATTGAATTAAATAGATATATGTATAAAATTATACATAACACCATTGTCAAACTTGAATAAAAATAGTGAAAAAACAAAGTCATAGTTACATCAAATGTTAGAAATAATGTTAGAAAGATAAGATGTAAAGAATTAAATTACATTTTTTTTTCATTAGACTATATTTATTCAAAACAAGTGTGTTCTATTTTATTACAGAACTATTTTTCGGTCTGTATTAAAATAACCGTCTGTTCTTAAACACACTGTACTTTTTTATACAGCAAAATTGCCTACCTGTAATACAGCATGGTGCGGCTGGCAGGGCAAACAAAATGAACTCATTAATCATGCCCACTTTGTAACTTTCATTGGTGCTAAGTAGTATTTTTCAGTATTTTTATCCTTATTTTTGTATCTTTAACCTAGAAACCAGATACTATATAATACATGATACTGCACATTAAAAAAGGCCTTTTTTGTTTAGTTCAATTTAGTTTGAGATGAATAAATGTCTCTTGGCTTCTATAGCCGCTAGTGTATGTCTTTTGTGCTCTTAGAAACCTGAGAAGGAGAAAAGTATAAAACATATAATTAGGTTGTCCATTTGAAGGTGAGTCTACATTGTTTTTTCTCTGGTAGTGAGAAAAGTGGTTTAACATTAACATTATTTGATAGTATATATGTAATATGACTTATAAAATCTTCTTCTTCTTTCGGCCTCTCCCTTTTATCAGGGGTCGCCACAGCGTGGCAACCTTTTCCAGCTGACTCTGTCCCCTGCATCTTCTGCTTTCACACCAACTACTTGCATGTCTACATTGACCACATCTATATATCTCCTCTTTGGTCTTCCTCTCTGTCTCCTGCCTGGCAGCTCCATTTCTAACATCCTGCTACCAATATATCCACTGTCCCTCCTCTGCACATTTACCTTGAAGCTACCTGTCACTCCTACCGCACAACTCACTACTGTCATGCTGTTCTCATACATGTCTTGCACCAATCTAACATACTTTTCAGCCACTCTGGAATTCCTCACACAACATGACAGTTCCTCCCTCGGCACACTATCATAAGCTTTCTTTTCAATGCCATGAAAACAGAGTGTAGCACTTTCTGACACTTTCTATACTGCTCCATCAGCATTCTCAAAGCAAAAATTGCATCTGTGGTGCTCTTTCTTGGCATGAAACCATACGGCTGCTCACAAACAGTCACTGATTGTCTAAGCCTAGCTTCAACAACTCTCTCCCAAATCTTCATTGTCTGATTAATTAACTTTATTCCCCTGTAATTGCTACAACTCTGCACATCACTTATTTCTCCTATACATTTCCATACCTCTACAGGTATGTCATCAGGTCCGACTATTTTTCTCGTCCTCATCTTTTTCAAAGCTTTTCTTACTTCATCCTTGCTGATCCTTACTATAACCTGTTCCACTATTTCTATGCCTTCCACTCTTCTTTCCCTGTCATTCTCCTTATTCATCAGCTACTAAAAATACTCTTTCCATCTTTCCCTCACCCTCTCCTCACCTGTCAGTACAAATCCATTTCTGTCCTTGATCACATGACGTGTTGCACATCCTTTCCCGCTCTATCTCTCTGTCTCGCAAGGCGATACAAGTACTTCTCTTCTTCCTTACTGTACATGTCATACAGCTCATCACAGGCCTTCTGCTTGGCTTTTGCTACCTGCCTCTTTGTCCTACGCTTCATCTCTTTATACTCCTGCTTACTCTCTTCAGTCCTCTTCCTATCCCAACCTCCTCCTATGAATAAGCTTCTGCACTTTCATGTTCCAATACCAGGTTTCCTTGCTGTCTTTCATCTGTCCAGGCCCTCCTGCCAGTCTGTCTATTCACTGTTGCTCCTGCTACCCTGGAAGCTATTTGCTACCACCCAAAGCCTTCCTTAACGTCTTACAGCATTCCTCCTTTCTTAACGTCCACCATTTTGTCCTCTTCTCTACATTTGCCCTCGTTATCTTCCTAACTACCAGAGTCATCCTGCAAATCAACATACGATGTTGTCTAGCTACTCTATCCCCTGCCACTACCTTACAGTCTCCAATCTCTTTCAATTGACCTTGTCTACACAGGATGTAATCTACCTATGTGCTCTGGCCTTCACTCTTGTAGGTCACAATGTGCTTCTCCTTCTTTTGGAAATACTGTATGTGTTTACCACAGCCATTCACATCCTCTTTGCAAAATCCACCACCATCTGTCCTTTTAGATTCCTATCCTTAACACCAAACTTGCCCATAACCTCCTCATGTCTTTTGTTTCCTTCACCAACATGCCCATTGAAATCTGCACCAATCACCACTCTTTCCTTTTAGGGAATGCTCTCTATTTCTAATATATTTGTCTATATTCTCTCTTGTGAACTTCAGTCTGGATTTCATGTTTCTCTTAAAGAGTAAAATTTATCTCCTTGGTACTGCCAATCAGTCTCTTTCTGATTATAGAAGCATGCACTTTCATATCAACCATTGCAAGAGACTGTGTGAACAATTTAGGTTCATTGGGTGACCGTGTTTGGAGAGCCAGACCTGGTCATTTTAGCAGTTATTTTAGCAGTTATTACTATTCTTTTGAGTTGAATGGATGATTTAAAATTCTTTTGAGATATTTTCAAACCACTTACCAGACGTATAAGTTACTAAAGTTGTCTCGCTGATGGCTGAGACATTGCTTACAATCTCACAATGGTGTTCACTCCCACTTAAACAGTCAGGAGCATATCAAACCAACTGTCTGAGACCAGCCTCCTTCAAAATGCTGAGATTTTAAAATGCTCAAATTATGTGTACCTGATGTAATACACCTGTGCATCATTTAAGTTATTTTAAGTAAGCATTAATGTGGTATGTCCTAATTTATTCCTCAACAGAAATGTAAGTTTTTTTTTTTTAAATGCACTTCATATATAATCATCAGTTTTAATTATATTGGTATATATAAATGTATAACCTTATTCAACATAGAAACTTCATCATGAACAGTAACCGCATTTGAACGTGTGTAAAGAGACTGATGGAAAATTAAGCCTTTGAAAAAAGTAGCCCAATGTTACTGGTAAACATCCTGTCAGAGTGGAAACAAAATTCAAAACTTTGTGATGTGTTTCAGGTGTCAAGATATTCTTACAAACTACAATAACCTCTCACCTGATGCTTAACCAACAAAAAAGTGTAAAAAGGCATCACATTCTCCTAAATGAGTAAAAAGATAAAGGCTGTGCACGATTAGGAAAGACAGTAAGACAAATTAGTGTATACTGTATATGATGCTCCTTTGCAGCTAATGTAGATTGAGAATATACATACACAGATCTAAATCTGTTAATAATCGAATTGCAGTTTTCAATTTAGCACAGAAGTCTATAGTACTGAGCGATTGCAGTATATAACAGAATTGTTTATACCATCAGTGATGCTAATGTTGCCATGACACTAGTGTGTGCAGGGTCAGTTGCCAGTGGAAAATTCCATCTAAGACTTAGGACAGGAAATGTCAAACTGTGACTTCCTGTCTGTAGTAGCATACATTTAGACTTTCTCACAGTATGTCTGTCGAAAATCGGTGTGTCTATAAAGTAACTCAATGCAGTTCATTTATTTTAATTGTATGGCATGCGCATATACAATTAAAATAAATGCGCATGCCATACAATTAAAATAAATGAACTGCATTGAGTTAAATTGTATGGCATGCGCATATACAGTATAGTTTTACCTACATGGGTAGCAATTAATGTAATTTATATAGATAGACAGCAGAGGAAATGAGAAAATTTCCAAGTAATTCCTTATTTTAGAGAAAGATTAAACCGTACAAAATGTAATAGATTATCTTTCAAAGTTCTTCTAATGCTATGAAGGCAGTAGACAGTACGGTGGAGAAATAAACTCAAAAGATAAAACCAAAAGGCAGGGAAATGGACATTTAGAACAAGTGTAAAAAAAAATAAGGGAAGGAAAATCAAAACCGCCAAAACTCAACGAGTAAAATAAATCGGAGCAGCACCCTGATTTAAAGAACAAACACACCGACTAATGGCAAGAGGAGGAGGAGGGGATATATAGATAGAGAAAGAGAAAGAAAGATAAAAATTGGAATGTCAACCCAGTCACTGATTCTTTCGCTGCATCAATTTACCTCAGCTCAAGACCTTACCGCCTTCCTGCTACTCTGTTCAGTATAGTATAGGGATATGGTTAGGGAACCATTCACAAACAAAATTTGTCTTTCTCCACACCTGCTTGAATAGAGCTGACTCAAGTGCAGCCGTTCCTCTGTGATTGGCCCAGTGGTGTCAGGGATATGCAATTTTACCACCACCTGCGTCATGTAGAATTAAAATTAATTTTTATGGTATGTTTTCATCTTTTGAGTTTATTTCTCCACCGTGCTGTCTAGTAGCTTTCAGTTTCTGAAACAATACAAGCTTTTCTGCCAACCATTGCAAAGTGATTGCTGCATATACAAGGACATGACACGATCCCCTGATTTTATGATCTATTTTCTTTTTATTTTAAGCGCTCACTAATTGTTAATACAGTAAATATGGAAAGAGATGAATTTTTTATATAAGCCATTTCAGTTGTTGGGTTACAGTGACAAGGTTGGAGTCAAGGAAGCAGGAACATCAAATAACAGTATGAGAATAATCGACAGATTGACAGACAGATTGACAGATAGATTGACAGATAGATAAGAATATAAATAGATAGATAGATAGATAGATAGATAGATAGATAGATAGATAGATTATACTTGCCAATGCTTAGTAAGAGTGTAAGTCATACTAAGTTCAGAGAATTGACATTTACTTCATTTTTAATGAATACATAAGAAAGGCCAAATGTCCATTTGTTAATTATGATATATTTCTCTTTCAGGAGAAACTTGACAAAGCTGTCTTTGCTGTTTAGCCATATGCTGTGGGAACTAAGGGCTATATTTCCAGGTGGCAAATTTCAGGGTGACACCTACAACCTGACCAAGACAGGGGCAAGAGAATTCTGGAGGAAGATGTTTGGACACAAGTTAGTTAATATATCTGTTAACCCTTTATGTTGTTTGGATACATCAAAAGTATGACAAATCAATGATTCTGTTGGCTTTATACTGTATGCCCTGTTATACTTACTGTACATTTATGTAAAATAAGAAGTCTTTTCTCTTTTCACATTCAGGTGCATAATTAAGTGGAGTATATTTAAGGAACATTTAAAATGTGTTCACATCTTTGAAGAGGGAATGGAGTCCATGGCTCTAAAATCAACAATTGACCTCACTTGTAATGATCATGTTTCTGTCTTTGAGTTTGACATCTTCACCAGACTGTTTCAGGTACGTGAAATTAGTGAAAAATTAGTGAAAAGATTATAAAGGTATGCAAAATTAGAAAAGAGCAGTAAGTCATACTGAATATACAGGGGTTGGACAATGAAACTGAAACACCTGTCATTTTAGTGTGGGAGGTTTCATGGCTAAATCTTCATTAATTGCACATTGCACC
>JAOUQV010000040.1:12430968-12441627 GCA_028565295.1 Aspidoras spilotus
CAATGTGCAATTAATGAAGATTGGCCACCAGGCTTGTCCAATTTAGCCATGAATCCTCCCACACTAAAATGACAGGTCTTTCAGTTTCATTGTCTAACCCTTGTAATCGCTATAGTAGTGTAAACTGTAATAATTTTATAACAAGAAATACCAGAGTATTAATGCTTAATCCAATTGGCTAAAACATCAACTCTTATTTGTAGCATATGTTCTAAAATAATGCCTGTTAAAGCATGTAGTACATACCTGCATATTCAGAGTAGTATATAAATGAATAATAGTATAACAGTAAATGTAATTTTATTGAATATCAATCAGTGTGTAAAACAGTATATCATTTCTTTTGTAATGTTGTACATACTTACAGTAACATTCTTTAACACCGTTTTTTTTTATCTTTGTAGACGTCCTGTAGCAATGTGACATATTCAGATATAAGTCAGACTGAGGATACTTCAGATAGGTAAAATAATATATGTACATATATAAATATATGTAATATTTATTTATAAGGCCACATATTCTGAAAAATACTCTTTTTAAAATTGTGTACACATGCAGTTGGATATTGCTAGGGTTTCTGTGGCGTATTCAAAAGCATTAAAGGTCATTAACTGGATTTAGTAAAAGAAGGTGGGTCTTAAATGTCATTAAAAAGCATTAAATTTGATTCCAAAAACCATCAAATATTTAAAATTCTTTTAAAGGAAAACATTACCAGCAGCACACATATGCATCCAATGAAGGCATTTCTTAGTTTTTTTTTTGATTCACAATTCTCTAAAGGCTTCATATGTAGAAAATCAGCTATATTTATTATAAAATTTGGACTTGCCCCATACTTTAAAAACAACAGACTTCTGTAGTGAGCAATGCTGGACCATTTGTGCTTATGTTTGATGAGAGATTAAACCAGTACGTAAACATAAACAACTAGGCATCCTTATCTGATTTTGGGTGGCTGGATGTGTGTCCATGTATGTTAAGAATGGCATTAAAACGACATTAAATCAGACTTGCTGAAAGCTGCAGAAACCCTGATAATACTGCTTAGGTAGTAGGCAATGCTTAGGCAATGCTCCAGCATTAGGTCGGAGTTAAGGAACTTCTGCTGACACTGCTACACCAGTTTCCAGTCTTAGAGAACAGAAAGTCTGTGTAGATATAAATTATTATCGACCATTACATCCCAAAAAACATTCTGTAAAAAAGATGCTTGTGTATGATAAAGACGTTTTTGTCTGTATGCTCTTACCACCTGGGTTACTACAACATGAGGTACAGGAATAACATTTGAATATTTGAATATAAGTAACCAATCATATGTAATGCCGAAGCACACTCTTTAAGCATCTAGATGAGAACTACTGAGATTTAGGTTAACTAGGGACAGTATGTTTTATACTATACATAGATCATAAGCCATCGAGTATGAAAAAGACAAATAAAAAGGTCTCTGGTTTGATTCCAAGTACCGAAAAGTCTCACTTCACAAGTGTGTGTATAAAATTCCGCTGTGTGCAAGCATAGTGGCAAATGGACAACTTAACACTTATTATCTTATTAAAAACAGTAGACATGTTTGTTTAAGATTGCTTCCATTGACAATGATGGCATCTATTGTAAGTAATATGCCTTAACCCAAAGCTACAGCCAGTGAATCTTTTTCAAAAATTTGTTTCAGACTGAGTGAAGAGTGCTGTAATATTTGATCCATCTGCTATTTTGAACATCACAGGGATTAACTTGTGAAAAATTGGAAATAATACACCATATGCATCCTTTAAATATATTTAAATATGATGCTTAAACAGATTTCTTAAATGTTAATCTTAAATCTGCAACATGTCAATTTAAATCTTATTTGTTATTTTTTCTGTAATTCAGATATTTTTATTTTCATTTTTTTTTAAATATTCAAATATTTCTTACTACTGTATTACCTTTCTCTGAAGACAGCTACAATGTGATGCTGAGCAGAGCTATACATCACACTCCCAGTCAGGCAGAAAAGGTATCTAACTCTCTGTCCCTATGGTTGAGTGCAAACTGTGTACCTCTTATTTTCCAAGTGAATATGAAAAAGCAAAAAATATGAAATGCAAAATGGCCTGAACAGTTTTGACAGCCATGTTTAGAACGTGGGATACACTATTTGAAATGTGCTTTTCTTTATTCATATCTGTTTATACAGTTTCACATTTTTTCCCCATTTAATTCAGTCATGTCGTCTTACGTCTTTATAGCTTTTGCAGTGGTTGTCTGCATATAAATTATGTGCTCCGTGGGTTAGAGATAACCTGGCTGAGCATCCTAATGTCTTGTCAGCTTTTTTCAGCCCTAATGTCACATGTTTTTCAGTAGCGTGCATTCTACCAACTGATCTATCCAGACTGCATGACTTTAGTAAAGAAAAAATACTGAATATCACTATATATTATATCTTTTCTTCTCACTAAGAAAATGCAAATATTATTCTATTGCTTTCAGTCCACAAATATTTGGCCTGTGTTAAACTGTCCCTTTACACTAACCAAACATTCAGAGGGAGGTTACAGGGGCAGATGTTTAAGTGGTCATTATATATCCTAAGGTGCATACTATTACCATATTATAACTCAAGTATTTCTAATGGCCTCAGATTCATTTATTATCTTCCGCTTAGTCCACACAGAGTTGTGCCACTTCATTGTAGGCACATACACAGTCAAACACACATTCAGACACTAAGGTTCAGTTTAGGGACACCAGTTCACCTAGCATGCATGTCTTTGGAATGCGAGAGGAAACTGGAGCACCCAGAGAAAACCCAAGGGAACACATGGAGAACATGCAAACACGACACAGACATTTCCCAGGTAATCCCACCTGAAGATTGAACCTGGGTTCTTCTAACTGTGAGACGACAGCACAACCCACTGTGCCACCATGCTCCTAGCCTCCGATTATACCTGATAAATCATCAATAGATTATGTTCATCCTACCAATTCAATAAACCCCAATGTCTGAAACTTTTTACTCATACATGCACATATTGTGGCTAGTGTTTTCTACATCTTATAATCGCTATCACCTTTTGAGTTTTCAATTTTCTTTTGCAGGTGAAGCCCATTGCTCAGAGCCTGAAGATTCAGGCATAAAGAAGAAAGAGAACCAAAAGGAGGAGGTGGAAGACTGGAGCGAAACACAGTTAGCAGCAGGAAGTCAAAATCTAAAACGCTCTCAGAAACAAAGAAAACTCTCATCTTTGACCTTCCTGGAGGATTTTAGTTTGGAAACAAATATAATGAAAAACTGAATTCTGTTTGAAATATGGTCCAAACACAACAGTAAAAAATTTAAATGGAAAAATAGGAAAAATGGTGAAAATCATTAAATTATGTGTTGAACAATATCTTTCCTCCAATTTTACATGTTCAGATATTAATAAATACAGTAGCATATAAATATAACTGAAATATATACCACTAACAATTTGCCCAAAACATACAGGTATATATTACTAATAGTTGTTGAACAATACATTACAACAGAATGTAGTTATTGCTCTCTTCATTTTTTGTGTTGCACACAGTAAAATGTATTTCAGTGTAAACAGCAACATTAACTTTAGCTCATAATGCCTATTCATGATTCGATCGGCATCAAAGACGTGCATCAGGGCTGTGAGTGTATGGAGTATTTGCACAAAATTCAGATTATAGATTATGGAAAATGCCAGTATTTCATCAATAACACATGTAAAATGGACTCTAAATGATGGTCAATGCCCAGCAATGTTGCATATTTGATGGTAAAACTGACAGCAACACACACCTTCATTTATAACTTTACCAGCACAATTCTAACCTTCAATTTATGAAAGTAACATTAAAAAAAATAAATAAAGAATTACCGTTAGTAATGAAATGCCTTTCATCATCAAATATACATAACCTGCAAATTGAACTGAATTTCCCACAGGTTCTAAATTTTCCCCTTAGAGGAACAATAAAGAAAACCTAATATAGTCAGGGCACTAATGTAATATTATTACATTAGCTAGTTATTAGCACATAATTATCATGCAAAAATGACTATTTTTTTCTAGATTATTATTTCTGTATACACAGAAATAATGTATTTATTAAAAAATCAAATCACTGTCACAGCAGTGGATACTTTATTGGTGTATTTTAATTCTTTTCCTGATGAGTGAACAAGAACAGAAAAAAAATCACAGCAGGGAAAAGAAAAATAAAGAAGGTGATGAAGACCAAACAAATGAAGACAGAAAGAGTCTTTAAGGGTTTGCATCCATGACATCTTTGATCCAGAAAAGGTATTCGCACACTTTGACGTAGACACCGGGGTAGCCTGGAAGGCCACAGCCTTGACCCCAAGATACAAGCCCATGCAACTGTCCATAGCACACCAATGGGCTGCCTGAATCTCTCTGAAAAGGTCATTCAGGATCAAATTCTATTTTATGATAATTTAATTATCTGAAAACATTTAGGGCTTTAAGAAAGATTAAAATTACGTACATAGCAGGCATCCTTTCCACCTTCCTTGTAACCAGCACACAACATTCGACGAGTCAGCATACCAGGATAAGACCTCTCACACTCCTGATCACCCACAATTGGGATATCAGCACATTGAAGACGAAATGGCATGAATACTGTTATGAGCCAAGGGGGAAATGCAGACTGTTAGTTAAGAAAATACTGTCATTCTGTCAGTAAATTAGTACTAATTGTAATAAAAAAAATATTTCTAAGTAATTAAATTAAAACATCAATTTATAATACAGCATAAATCTATATCACAGGTATAGGGTCTTTTAAACCATCTTACGTATAAAGAGATTTGTGTTTTAAATGAACATTTGTTCCAATCACAATCTGAAGATCTTACAGGTATCAGCGTAAAGAGACCCCCAGCCAGAGACAGTACATGGCATTCCCTCAAAGGGACATCCAGATGGCAGCGATATTGGCTGCACCGCATAAGTCACTTTCACAGGGTGGAACAGCTTAATTAGCATAATATCATAATCCAGGGTCCGGTAGTCATAGCTAATGACGAGACAGAATGGAGACAATTTAAGACATGTATTGTTCCCATCGAATTGGTATAATTTTATTGCAACAGAAGAAATATGATAAATAACATGGTAGTAAAAAGTAAAAAAATCTGTCCAAGAACTTGTTGCTATAGGAGTACTTGCTTGGGGTGCCAGATAATATTTTTTATCTTCATAAGCTGCTCAGTTCCCTCGAACACACGCACGTCATGATCTCCCAAAATAAGCTGCATACTGTGGGGACTACAAAACATAAATGCAAGTTAAAGCAAGATCATGGAGCTGCCGTGTACACGTAAACAAAAACCACACAATTTATTCATTTCTAGCTATTAAACAGCTAAATAGATTTGTTTAGCATGTTTGCTATGTCTGGAGTGTTACATTGGCCAGATATACCTATTTAAATGTAAAAAAAAAATCTGAAAATTCATGATAAGTCTGATATAAATTTTTATTAAAGACTTCCATGCAGATGGCCAAACGGTTGTTAGTTTGATAACTGGGCCATTCTAGGGACCCATTCTGGGTCCCTAAACCATTCTTAAAGCACTGACTCCAGCTGCACACAGTGCCAAAACTACAAGTACCTGGTTTGAGAACCACGGTATTCCTCTTCTTAATTCCCTGTTCTTAATTGTCCAGCAAACTCACCTGACATTAACAATATAGAAAATCTATGGTGTATGCGATATGCCAGACCCAACAATGCAGATTTGCTGAAGGCCACTACCAGAGCAACCAAGGCTCTCTTAACAACTGAGCAGTGCCACAGACTAATTAACTTCATGTCACACTGCACTGCTACAGTAATTCGGGCAAAAGGAGCCCCAACTAAGTACTGAGTGCTGTACATAAGTTTCATGTTCATACTTTCAGTTGGCCAACATGTCTAAAAATACTTTTTTTTAATCAGTTGTTATTTATAATCATTAATTAAAAAGAAATACACACTTACTCTGTATAATATACAATTGGAAATATTCTAATTTTATGACTAGCACCTGTATATGTAGCTCTAGTCAAGGGGAGGGAGGAACTTCCCTATTTACAGTTTTTGCAGGACACCCAGTAGCCCACAATTGGAATAAATAAATAATCAAGTAAAGAACATTTGATTTTCGTTTGCACACTGAGGATGCTATTTCAGAAAATAATAAGGTGTACTGCAGTTACACAGAACAGAAATATAGAGCAATGTGTTGTCTATAACTATGTCAGTGGTGATTCATTAGTATTTAAATTGCATATTTTATTTTTCATGTAGTACTTACTTGTACCAGCACTGGGCAGTAGAGAGCACCCACTGTTTATTGATTAGCACGCCTCCACAAAAGTGGTAGCCATAATGCAGAGACACCATCCATGGCTGTGAGTGAGCAACACACTCAGAGCCTCCAATGATTTTTTCTTCAACACTGGGTGCTGCTACTGTTATTAGGCACACACACACACACACACACACACACAAATATTCAATCAAATGTTCATATGTTCTCTTTCTGGACACTACATACTATTCTTAATGGTCACAACAGATAATGAGCAGTTGTTTATGGTTTACCTAATAATGAAACAAATTCTATTCAGCTAATGGTGCAGCTAATAATATTAAGCATGTCTGAACCTATAAATATCTGTTAATAACAGCAGTGCAATGCAAATTTTTATATCTTTACCAGCAGCTGCGACTAGTGCCAGCAGAATGATCAAGCTCATGTTGATTGCTTCAGAAACCAAACAGAGTTTGACATAACTTCATATATATATACCAGCTTTAACCCAGTTTCACACACACCCACACCTGGCTTAATGCCAACTGAAATTGTTCAATGGTTAACTTCACAGAAATTTTGACAATGGTAGTAAGTAATAACAATATAAATTAATCCTAATACGGACAGATTTTATTTCATTCCAAGCCTTAGCCCACACAGAAACATTTATTTTTTTACATTTTGTAATTTATTTTTTACTGAAACACACTTCTTGCTAGAAACTGCCCTGGGTTTAACGACATGTGCTGTGAGAAAATGAGCATATGCTCTAATGTCCATGACACAAAAAAGCAAAACATGACTGGGCCAAGATTCAAGCACCTTGAAGTTTTTTTTGCAGAAATAAAGATAACTTTATTCTTGAGTATGAGAATGTGAAGGGATATGTTTATATAAACTGCTGTACCTGGCTGGTGTTCAGCCCTGTGTGCCCTGTTTTTAATATCTCAAAAAAAGGATAAGATTATTATTATTTAAACCTCAGTCTCTTAGTCTTTGGCTCAATTTCTGTAAAAAACATGCAAAATAAAACATTTTTACTGATTTCACAATTTACAATTACACTTATATTACACTCTGCCTCAGAAAGCTTGTTGTAGTGGTGAAGAATTAAATGTGTATTATTAAACATAACCTAACAAAGGGCGGCACGGCACGGCAGCGCAGTGGTTAGTGCCACAGCCTCACAGCAAGAGGATCCGAGTTTGAGCTGGGTTTGAGCTGGGGCGAAAATTTATGTGTGGAGCTTGCATGTTCTCCCTGTGTTAATGCGGGTTATCTCTGAGTACCCCAGTTTCCCCCTGCATTTCAAAGGCATGCATGATAGGCATGCCTCTAAATTGCCTGTTAATTTGTGCCCCTAGAACTGGGATTAAGCAAGTATAGGAAATAAATGAATAAATGAATGATCTAACAGAGAAAAATATTACATATCAAGCATGTATACTGTCTATGTTTCTTGCAAATGTGCCAATGTAAATATCAGGAATGTTTATTGCATAAATTGTTGTAGCTGCATGGATTTAAAAATGCAATAACGCAGTGGTGCCACCAGACCCGTTAACACTTGCCGAGTATCAAAATCATGAACAACAGACAAGGGATTCACTGAATCACACAAACATGTCTTACTAGATGGAAATAATTTTAATATTGGTTGAAAGCAATTCTACTTCGTACTTGTCAGTTCGGCATTGTTAGTTTAAGTGTGAGATCTCATTCACATTAGCAGTGTACTATGTGTACACATGCAAGGGGAGATAGATAGATAGGGGGGGAGAATCTGTGTTTTTCTGCACATGTTGTACAATGAGATAAACACCCAGCTATATATAAATGCACCACAACTGACCATACTGAGTCTAGACAGGTCAAACTGTGCAGCATGATGATATTATTGTTAGCTCTTCTGGGTGTTGCAGGTAAGAAAACAAATATAGTCTAGTTTGCTATACTCATTGTAACACATGCAGAGATTTATTTATTATTATTATGCTACCTTGATTTAAAAATAAAAAACCCTCCTTTACTCTGTCCTGCTATATTATAAATGTTTTCCATTTTTATTTCATTTTAAAGTTCAAGGATTAAAATAACTCCACTTTATTATTTTTTGTGTGTGTGTATGCCTGTCTCAGTGGCAGCACCCCTGGATGATAAGATAGTTGGTGGTTATGAGTGTAGAGCTCACTCTCAACCCTGGCAGGCCTCTTTGAATGTTGGATATCATTTCTGTGGTGGTTCGCTCATCAGGGACCAGTGGGTCATTTCTGCTGCTCACTGCTGGATTGAGTTAGTATTAAAAACTCTATTTCATATGAAATAAAATTTTTATTTATAACAATTTTTCTGCTCAAACATTTAAAAATCTTCAGGTTTGCACTTTATTTTTTGTTCTATTTCCACATACTTATATAGTATGTCACCTCAGTCCCTATAGTCAGATAGTTATCCTGGGTGAGCACCACATCTGGGAGTATGAAGGCACTGAGCAGTACATGGCTGTGGATGCCATCTACTGGCACCAGAGTTACAACTACCAGACACTGGACTATGACATCATGCTGATGAAGTTAGCACATCGTGTAACAATAAATGAGTTTGTGGCGCCTGTTTCACTACCTACAACCTGTCCCACTCCAGGGGAGATGTGTACAGTGTCTGGATGGGGCAATATCTACTCAGATTCAGGTCAGTCTAACCTAGCCTATAAAAAGGCATGCTGCCAATATTGTTTTTTTTATGTATTTTAATCGTCATATTTGCTAAAATAGTCCAAATGACAATAAGTCACAAATACTGTAAGAGATCTTCCATGCTTAAAGTGTAATGTATAGTATTATAATCAGTGGCCTAGTGCTTAGTGCTGCAGCAAGAAGATCTGGGTTTGAGCGACTCTGTACATTTTTGTTTGGAGTTTGTCTCTAAATTGCCCATTAGTGTGTGAATGTGTGCATAATTGTGTGCGTGTGGGTGCGTCCTACAATGAATTGGCGCCCTGTCTAGGGTTGTTTCTGCTCTTTGTGCCCAGAGTTGCATGTTGGGCACCGGATTCCCTGTGACCCCATAACTGGGATTAAGCAGATATAGAAAATGAATGAATAAATGCCATCTCACATTCTTTAACTCTCTTCTAATTTTTTTTTCTTAAGTGTTCAACCCATTCCACCTCCAGTGTTTAGAGGTCCCAATTCTCTCTCGAGAAGTGTGTGATAACTCTTATCCAGGAATGATCACAAATAACATGGTGTGTGCTGGTTATCTGGAGGGAGGCAAGGATTCCTGTCAGGTGTGCTACATATTCTTATCATTTTTATTATTTTTATATACAGTAAGAAATATAATATTGCCATAAAATATCATAAGACATTTTCCGTTGGTTGGCTGCACAGATTTGCTTTATGGGATATGATAAGATGACTGAGAATTCTAATCTCTTGTCAGCTGTTGCAGCTCTGGAAAATCCAACAACTGTTACTAACACTGCTTGCTTTTTCCAGCAGTGTGCTCTATACTAACTGAGCTATCCAATATATACTAACTGAAGTATCAATATTATAAATATTATTATTGCATACAATTATTACATGTTTCACACATGCCATTAGAGATCATTTGTAAATTATATAAAATTTTAAATGCTTACATTTCTGGCTATTGTATATAAAAATATATTCTGTGAGCAATTTCAATAATTAAAAAAAAAATGTCATGTGGTTTGCTCATTCTGAATGTATGTGCTTGTCTCAGGGTGACTCCGGAGGTCCTCTGGTGTGTAACCGCGTACTGCATGGCATTGTCTCCTGGGGTTATGGCTGTGCTCAACCTAACTACCCTGGAGTCTACACTAAAGTGTGTGCTCTGCTGCCATGGATCAATGACATTCTTCGCAACTATTAGTCTTCCAGACTAATATCGAACCAGTCAATTTACTGCACAGAAATAATATACTCTATTAAATAGTACAAAGCTAAATGTGAACCAATAAAAAGGCATACAGAAGTATGGAATAATAGACCTAAGACTCATTGAGTGAACTATATTACAATCCATATTTGAAATGTGTGTACATGCTTATGGAGGTTTTTTTTATAAGATTATATATATTATTTTACAACTGATATACACATGAGTGTTACACATGCAACAAATGCAAATGTATAGCTTTTATATACAGGGGTTAGACAATGAAACTGAAACACCTGGTTTTAGACCACCATAATTTATTAGTATGGTGTAGGGCCTCCTTTTGCGGCCAATACAGCGTCAATTTGTCTTGGGAATAACACATACAAGTCTTGCACAGTGGTCAG
>JAOUQV010000040.1:12464378-12486124 GCA_028565295.1 Aspidoras spilotus
TCAGGAAACGTTTTCCTCCACCAGCATCACGTAGTGACCTGGCCACTGTCCTGCAAGAAGAATGGCTTAAAATCCCTGTGACCACTGTTTAAGACTTGTATGTGTCATTTCCAAGACATATTGACGCTGTATTGGCCATACTAAATATTTGTGGTCTAAAACCAGGTGTTTCAGTTTTATTGTCTAACCCCTGTATATTTACATTGATAGCTACTACTACTAAGGAAAAAAACTGAATAGATAGATTATAATAGTTTAAATGCAGTTATGAGCTAGTAAGGGGACAAGACTAACCATAGTAGAGTAAGGATCAAGACCATAAAATAATTTTAAGGAGGCCATGAGTGAATCAAATCAAAGACAAAAAAAATATTTTTGTGTTTGCTTACATCACCAACATTATATAAATGAATTGCATCAGTAAATACAATGTAAACATTTTTACAGTTTTATGTTAAGACCTATAATAAAAAATGGACTGTGATGGGTCCAACCCATGTCACGTTAAGTCAAGATTAGATGGTTAGATTTGCTCTCGGATGAAAAGGTGTCTTGATTCTAGACAGGAGTACTACATTACCTGATATTAAAACTTACCTTCATTCATGCTCACTGTAACTTTCACTTTTAGCTGTTATTCACTGCTAAATATTATTTGAGAAACTGGAAACTGAAGACTTCAACGCACCAATAAGCTTGAACTAAAGGAATGATTACGCTCTTAAATCTTCATATATCTACATATGCCATAATACATCGTAAAATTAATTGAAATCCAACTGTAACAGCATAATAAGGTGTTAGATTGTGGTTTCTGATAAAAAATTTCTTCATCTAACATCATGGATTAAACGTGAGACATTTCACTTAAAAATCGGATATTTTTCTAAACAATTTTTCAGATTAGTTGTTTATAAAATACTTAAATCACCCAGTCTGGTACCTACGGCCATGATAGAGCCATGACAGAGATTGAACATTCCTTATTATGTTTGACATGATCATGAGTTCTTGGCCTATATCTAAATGATTTTATGAAATGTTCTGCTGCCATATGATTGGCAGGTGAATAAACTTGCACAAATGTGCAAGTGTATAGGTGTTTCTAAAGAAGTGGGCACATTAATTGTAAGTGATCTCAGAAAAAAGAAGTAGTTAGTGCTAATGAACAATGACATAGGTTTTAACTGACACAAAAAAAAATCACTTTAACAATATTGTTAACAGAGCCATTTATGATCAAGCGGTACTGTAGCTCAGTAACACAGCTGAAAGCATTGCTGCCACACAACACTAAGGTCCTTGGGTTATTCATGAACTTGGGTCACTGTCCGTGTGGATTTTTACATTTGTCTGGTAACTGATTGGGGTTTCCTTTTAATTGGCACAAATCACAGTGTAAATCTGTGAGTGCATGCTGCTATTTGATGGACTGATGGACCCTAGGGTGTTTTCAAACCTCATTCTCATTGCTCCAGGGATAAACTACAGATCCAACATGAGCCTGATCATTATGAAGTGGTTATTAAGGAAGATGAATACTTTGGATGAAATACAGTGAACAAAATTCAGAAATATCCAAAAATTAGGAATTCATGTTTATGTTTTAGTCATCATTTTGGTTTTAGTCGGTCTATATAGCAGTCACACACGCAGTATGTATTCTATACCCACACTGTGCAGGCTATTATTATTATGTCCAAACTATCTCAGTCTGCCCTCTTGAACTTTGTCTTTCAGTTCTCCAACCTATGCTGTCTCTCTGATGTTCTCATCTCTAATCCATCCTGGTCACTCCTAACGAGAACCTTAACATCTTAAGCTCTGCCACCTCCGGCTTTACTTCCTGTCGCTTGATCAGTGCCACTGTCTGCAAACCAATCAGTGCCACTATCTGCAAACCATACAACAAGGCTGGTCTCACTACTCTCTAATAAAACGTTCCTTTCACTTTTGCTGCAACCCTTTTGTCACACAACACTCCTGACACTTTTCTCTATTTACTCCATCCTGCCTGTACTCTCTTCTTCACCTCTTTTCCACACGTCCCATCTGCTTGGACAATTGATCCTAAGTATTTGAATTCCTGTACCTTTGTGACCACTTCTCCCTGTAGCCTTACAGTTCTACCTGCCTCCCTCTCATTCACACACATGTTTTAGTCCTACAAATGTTTACGTTCATTCCCCTTCTTTCCAGAGCATACCTCTACCTCTCCAAGTTTTCTTCTAGCTGTTCCCTGCTCTCACTACATATAACAATGTCATCCGCAAACATCATAGTCCATGGTGATTCCTGTCTGACCTCATCTGCTGACCCCTGAAAGTTAGTAATAAGACAAAAAATGATTATCTCATTTATTATTTAATTTATATTAATTTCTCTTTAAATGATTTCTGAAAAACAGATGGGCTTAAAAAACAGATGCAGAGGTCAGACACTTTATATAAAAAAAACAAGATGAACAACTGATTTGATATATAAATAAAACTTGGTCAAATTAATCTACCACATTTAATTAAAAACAATGTAAATGTCATGTGCAAGTCAATTGTTTATAAGGTGTGTAAGACTGTAGCTTATTGGCTTTAATATTTAATTTACAAGCTGTACATATTTCTAAACAACAGAATTTATAAATGTAATTCCTGCAAATAGGTTTTACACATGTATACTAATTACATTAGCATTAGTGTTGCAAGCATCTACAAGGCACTGCTAAGCTTAACAAAATTCTTTATAACATGAAGGTCAGAAGATAAAAAAAAAGTTGTGTACGGATTGTTCAAAATAGCGGTGTTTAAAAAAATAAACATGAGTTAAGCACAAAATTGTTATAACAATTATTATTTCCATGCATTGGGAACATTGCACACTGTTTTCTAAATTAAAACGAAGATTAGTTTATATATTTTTAACTACTTTACATAAATTAACAGAAAATGGACACTGAGCAGTTCAAAAAAATTGCAGTGTTTAAAATTGTCTTTACAAAACTTAAAATATGCATCTTCTTTTTTAGGATTTATTATTTCCGTCAATCACTGCTCTTATATTTAGTTCAGTAAAAGCACTTTTTTAGAACTGCTTCACATCTGTTTTGCATAGAGTCAATAAACTTCTTGCCCCTGTCAACTGGTTTTAAAGCCCAGGATGCATTGTTTACATCCCACAATTCATTTTCATTTTTTGGTATTGCCTCAGAAACTGCATCTAGGTTTTCTATTGGATTAATGTCCTGGGATCATGCTGGCAACGCCATGACCTCAATATTGTTGGAATGGAACCAAGATTCTGCTTATTGTTTGGGGTAGTTGTCTTGTTGAAATGCACATTTCAAGGCCATTTCCTCTTCAGCATAATGCAACATGACCTCTCCAAGTATTCCTATATATGTGCAAACTCCTCCATGATCCCTGATATATGGTTAATAGGCCTGGGACCATGATAAGAGAAAGATCCCCATATCATGATGCTTGCACCACCATGCTTCACTGTCTTCAGAGTGTACTGTGGCTTGAATTCAGAGTTTGGGTCATCTGATGAACAGTCTGCTAAACTGCTTGCTTAAGTACATCTTTTTTTAACAGTGAACTTTGTGCGGACTTCTCGCTAATAGATTAGCGTCACACAGGCATCTTCTAACTTTGACATGTAACTTGAACAACATCTTAAATAACCAATATTTCTCTGGCTTTCAAGGAGAAATGCTTATGTACAATATGTTCTGGCTTCACCCTTAAATAAGGGCAACCCGATTCACACCTGTTTCTTTACGGAAACATTGCTAAATGCTTGACATCACTAATTTAACCCCACACTGCTATTATTTTGAACACACCCCTTTTAATTCATTATTCTAATACAAAGCTTCAAGAGCATGCATTTCATAAATGATGAGTCTGTTGATTATCTAAGAATCTTCTGCACAAACTGAAAAATTGTTTGTTATGTGATAATATAATTTATACCAAACTGATTCATCTGGTTTGTCATATTGGAATGAGATTATTTTAAACATTACTTTAACCTTGTTCTCATTATGAGAGTCTATAACCACTTCTTTTATTAATCTACAGTGTTTCTGGGATACCTTCATTGCAACAGATATATTATTCTTTTTCATTATATAAATTATACATTATACATTATATACATTGATAAAACTTTTGTTTTTCCTCATTTGTCTTGTACATTCTCATTTCAAATGACATTCTACTTGTAGGCAAACTTTTTAAAAGTGGACCAGAGTGATTTTAAATAGCATGGCATATGACTAATGATAGTAACATGTTAAAATCATTGCAAGAAAGTCCTTGGAAGACAAATGAATTTTCAGCAGAATAATTAACTTAATTAACAAATTTGCATGCATATTCATCATGCTATTCAAGTCTCTCCAGCTCAGCTTGATGAACGTTGGTGTAATAACCATCTCATTTACATTCTGCCATCCACTGCCTTTTGTAGATGCAAATGAAAAATAAAGAAAGTAGCTCACACACATATGCATGTGCTTATCTTCATGTATCATCTGAAATAGACCTCTGCCCCCATTTTAAATCTATATGGTACTACACACTTAAAATTTATCATTTATCATAATCAGATATTGATTTAAGGAGCCCCTTCTTCGGCCTCCTTATAGTGTGCCAGCTCTGTGTCGTCTTCTCATGGGCTGTGCCTGTGTTTTATGCCCCTACCCCCTCCACACTCTCCTGAGTATAGAGTTGGCAGGGCTCCCTGACTCACAGCTCTCCGGGGCCAGCAGACTGTGGCGTGTTGAAATTGCCGCTCTTTCTACTCTCTCAATTTTTTCTGCAGGGCAATCTTAAAAGGCAGCAAGGTGTAACGGCACAGACTGGCAGCCTGGCACACAGTGCCTGAGGATACCAGCATTACTGACAATCAAACCATACAACTCCACCCCTTCATGCACACAGTACACACATTTGTCTGTGCAGGCATTTAAGTCTGCTCTTTGGTGCAGCATGTGTCAGATCTTGTTCTACATTTTCTTAATATTATAGTTAATATCTTTGTTTTTGGTATATCAATATCAAGCCTGAAAAATAAAAAAAGTACTATGTTTTTATCATTTCGTGTCATCTCTAATTTATTTGTCTGAATTAAAAGATGATGCCAATTTACAACCATGTGGTAAAGGTTCATTGAAATTGTTCTCGAATAGAGAAATCAGCTGTAGGCCTAAACTAAATTCATACTGACTGTGTGTACACCTTAAAAAGAACAGCGGCTGGCAGCAATTAGCAAGTAAGTGTATGTACTAAATTTCACAGAAGGCTTATTTTAAATAAAATCACTGTACCATATATTCTGGTAGTGGCGAGAATGAGATATTTGCTATCACAGTAATAATTTGCTGTAGATTGTTTACAGCAGGTAATAGACTACTGTCTGGTCTGCGCTGGTCTAAGTATTTCAGAAATCACTGATCTACTGGGATTTTCACACACATCCATTTCTATGGTTTACAGAGCATGGTCCAATAAAGAGAAAATATCCAGTGAGTGGCAGTTGTGTGGATGAAAATGTGTTGTTGATGTGAGAGATCTGAAGAGAATGAGCAGTTCGAGATGTTAGAACGTCAACCATAACTCAAATAATCATTCATTACAACCATGGAATGCAGAATATATACATACAGTATATACTGTATGACTATATATATATGTGTGTGTGTGTGTGTCTATATATTAGTATATATAGACACTTTTTGACACAAAACATTATGTATTATAATACTTAATTTAATATACATTTTAAATTGAATACCTTTTAAAATACTATTAAGTATACTTCATATAATATATTGTTAGGATTTCTAAAACAAATTAACAAACACAATTCAATTGTTAACAAACATTTTTTTAAATAATTTGAACACAAAATGTTTAATGAAATACATGTGGCAATCCCTGATAACACTTGTGCAGCTGTAATAGACAAAAATAACTGGGACAATATTTATTCAGGCAAATAAATGTGCCCAATAACAGTGAAATTCTGGCAGCTATCGGACTGTTAGGAAACAATGTCTGACAAAGACAGCTTGTGTCTTAACACGACTTATAGAAATAATGAGAATTAGCCACCTTTAGCGCCCACAGTAATGCTACAGTTAGTTACATTCTTTAACACAGTGCACGAAACAGTCCATTGTTTGATAGAAGACAGTCCGTTGTTTGATAGAAGACAGTCCATTGTTTGATAGAGGACAGTCCATTGTTTGATAGAAGACAGTAAAACACTGCAGGTTGTAGATGTTGTGACCTCGGGCACTGGTAATATTACCTCAAATAGGGCTGAAAGCTCATCTATGCAAAGAACATAAAGTAATATAATAAACTGTATACTGTGTGTGTGTGTGTGAAGCGAAGCAAATTTACATGACTTTTCCCAAACTTTCTGGGTTTATTTATTTTTTTCAATTCAGTTCAATTCAGTTTTATTTATATAGTTACATAGTTTTAATTATTGTCACAAAGCAACTTTACAGGAGTGATGCACTATATTTCCAAAATATTTGCTCACCCATCCAAATTATTGGAATCAGATATTCCAATCACTTCCATGGCCACAGGTGTATGAATGCTTCAGCATACCAAGACATTTTGGACAATTCCATACTCCCAAATTTGGTCCAGGGTCTGAACTGGCTAGCTTGCAGCCCACATAGAAAACAAATGGTGCATCATAAATAAAAGAAAAAAGACCTAAGACATTTGAGCAACTATAATCCTACAATAGACAAGAAAGAATTAACATTTCTATCCCAACTAAGCAACTTGTCTCCTCAGTCCCCAGACGTTCACAGACTGTTGTAAAGATAAAAGGGGATGTCTCAATGTGGTAAACATGGCCCTGTCTCAACTATTTTGAGATGTGTTGTTGTAAATAAAAACTGGTTCGAGATGTTAGAAAGTCAACCAAAACTCAAATCATTCATTACAACTATGGAATTCAGAATATATACATACAGTATATACTGTATGACTATATATATATATATATATATATGTGTGTGTGTGTGTGTGTCTATATATTAGTATATATAGACACTTTTTGACACAAAACATTATGTATTATAATACTGTCCCAACTATTTTGAGATGTGTTGTTGTCACGAAATTTAAAATCATCTTATTGTTTTTTTCTTTAAATTATACATTTTCTCAGTTTAAACATTTCATATGATATCTATGTTCTATTCTGAATAAAATATGGAATTTTGAAACTTCCACATCATTGCATTGGGCTTTTATTTATAATTTGTACTTTGTACCAACTTTTTTGAAATTGGGTTTGTATATATACACGCACACACACACATATATATATATATATATATATATATATATATATATATATAATCACAATATCCTCCACAGGAACACACAGGAAGAAGGCAGAATTAGTTGTTCTTTTAATAAAGTCTTTCAAAAGTAACAAATAAACAAAGAAATAAACAAAAAACATTGGTTTCCAGGAATCCTATAAATAAATATAAATATATAATATGAGATTTATTGAAATTAATATAATTAATGGGAGGGAAAAACTATGAGAACCTAAGAGGTATACTGACCTCTTTGGCCTGAATGCCAAAACCTGGCACCATTTCTACAGTTAAGCAATGTGGTGGTGTCATGCTTTGGGGAAGTTTATCGTCAGCAGGAACTGGGAGACTAAATAGGGTTGAGGGAAATATGAATGGAGCAATGTACAGATACATCCTTGAAGAAATGCTGCTCCAAAGTGCTCTGGATCTTAAACTGAGGAGATGGTTCAACTTTCAATAGGACAAAAACGCACATCTGAATTTTATGAAAATTATGTGTTATTAAGCTTTTAATTTACAAGATATAATTTGTGGGAAATAAAGGTGATACATCTGCTCTAGCATGGTAAGACTAAATGAAAAACATAGGAGTATATTCATATAATAGACTTATAATGAGCTGTGTTCATTTATATTAAATGTGCAAAGCTATGCATGTTTTTTGAAGAACAGAGCTGAATTATGCATTCTGCTTAGAGCAATATGGCCCCATTGTCATTTTTTGTTACTTGTCAAAGTGGTTAAGGCCCGACAGCAACATCAGCACCAGTGTTTAAACTCATCATTTACTGTGATTTGAAAATGCCACAGGGTTTGAGCAACTTGAAGGCTCAATTGAAGGTAGCACGTCCCCAGTAATTCAAAGTAAAACATAGCTGTGCATCCTTCTTCTGGTAGCATGCAGTGAGTGTTTGATGGTGGTATGGGGAAAGTTCTAAAGAAAGTCCCAAATTCACAGAGGAATTTGATTACATCTATCCATTATATGCACAGTGAGTGATGGAGCCGCTAACCATCTGTCATCTGTTTCATTTGCATCATCAACACCTGCCTGCCTGTTTATTGCTGAACATTTTCATAACCTTCTTACACTTTTTAGGGTTTTTTATTAGATTTAAAATTTGTTGTTAAAATACAAATTAATGCACGTAAGCAGCGAAACGTATCATGTAGTTCCAATATGCACATGCAAATCCTTCTATCATTTTTATTCAAATTTTACAGAATGAAGCTCAGAAATGTTCACACTTGGCTGACATTACTTTTACTATGAAAGCGGGGATTATTCAGCTAAACTGCAATCCTTAGCATCTTAGCGTCTTTACGTAATATTGGAATATAGCTCTAGCATTTTGGAAGAAATTAATGTAAAATAGTCCAGACTCAGGAGTGCTGGACTCATGCTTTTTATACCATAGCAATGGCCACTCTGGATATTTCTTTGTGTGCATGTGTGTGTGTGTGAGAGTATTTGTATAAGTGTGTGAGCACATATCACTCTCTCTCTCTCTCTCTTCTCCTCCTCTCCAGGTGGTGTCTGACACTACAGAGACTGAGGGGTTGGGCTGTAGCTCCAGCTGGTGATACATGCTCGACCATGACACTTTTTTGGAGATTGCCCAAGAATATAAACCACTCCCACTCCTGTCTTCAATCACTTTCACTACAGCATGAAACTTGCAAAGTTTTACCCGAAGTGTTTTGTAATACTGTGGACAAAAGAGCATTCTTGTAACAGAAAAATATTTCCTTCAGTGGATTAAAATAATATGTATTATGAATGAAGAATATATTGCAAGAAGCACGAATTTGGAAAATTGCCATGTCTTTTGATTTCTTTGGTATTCCCTTAACAGATGGGCATGCTGGACTGTGGTACTGGTTGAATTCCTCAAAGCTTGAACATTTCTCCTGCTGTTGTTGATGCTAGGGATTTCAGGCATTATCATTCAGTGATTTTGCCTTCATCCTTCCCACACTTTAAGCCCACTACCCCTCCCCTGTAAAACCACATATTAAAATTCAGAAATAATGCCACATATGTGTACATAGAATGATGGAAACGCAGCCAATTACTGTGTGTGTGCTGTTAACATGTGTCTATTCTTAGAGAAAAATAAGCCTAAACCAAACTAACTAAACACAAGTAACTAAACTAATAAATTAATTAATAAATAAACGTTTTGTTTTCATTATTTTATAAATATCACACTAACCATCACAATTGTTTATTTTTTAATACATCATTTTAGCATCAGTGGCTATTTAATGACGGAAACAAAGTTTCTGTAAGCGGTCAGACACTGCCGCTGGCAACCTGGCGCTCCAAAGCCTAGATGCATCGCTCGCTGAAAATCTTAGTGCTGCTGCTTGCACTGCCCAAGTATTTCTGAGATGTATATCACTCTTAGCACTTGTCTCCCAGCCCCCACTTACCTTTGGATTTATTTTTGAAGTTTTTTTTATTTTCACTGTTTATAAATGATATGCAAAATATAAAAAAATATAACAAGAAGGTGAGGAGAATATATAAAAAGTGAAAAAAGTGATGCATTTTTATCCACTATGTTCACACACAGCGGAATTGGTCCTCTGCATTTAACCTATCCGTGCAGTGAAACACACACACACACAAATGAAGTGAAGTGAGCACACGTGCCCGGAGCAGTGAGCAGCCAGCACAGCCCCCGGGGAGCAACTGGGGGTTAGGTGCCTTGCCCAAGGGCACTTCAGCCATGACTTGTCGGTATTTGGAATCGATCCAGGGACCTTCCGGACACAAGGTTGTTTCCTTAACCACAAGCCTATGACTATAAGCAGAAAGGTAATAATAAAATGAAAACATTTTAAATAAGAAGCACTGTACTGTACTTTTTTGCACCACTTTTGCGCAAATTCAATATATGAAACATAAATAAATGTATTATGTAGCATTCAACATTAAAGATATTGTTATACTGTTACATGAATATTTCTAAAATGTCCCTATATTTATGTCGGTGCTTGAAATGGAATTATCAGTTAGAAATGATCTGCACTGTATATTTTGACAGCTTTCAGTTTGATGCCAAGAGACCATTTGTTCCTTGTGTCTGTGCCTCATCATTCTCAATCACATCCCCTTCATCACACACAATTACACACACAATTTTCTTACATTCTTTGTTCAATATCAAGACCTTAGAGATTCACTTTTTATTCCTTATTATTATAATGATTAGTAATTGCAAAAATAAACCAGCCTTTAGAGAGCACAAGCCAGTGTACTTCTCTTGCTGTTCCAAAGCACGGATAAATGGTGAGGGTTACAACGTAAAACATTTATCTGGTCACTGTGAGCTTTTAAAAATGTAAGTTCTTAAATATTTCCCTATACCGGATTGGCCGTGGCCTATGCTGACAACAACTTCCACCAATACTTGTGGTTACTGTTTGTATATTGACAAGCAGAAATGTAATTGGTGTGTCATCTGAACAGGTAAAACAAGGAAACAACAAGGAAACCTGGTGGTGGAAGGAGTCATTGCCGAAGGTTATTTACAGGAAGAGGATAGTGAAAGTAATCGGACAGGGAGAACACTTAAGAAAATAGGCAGGAGTACAAGGAGACACCGTGTAGGACAAAGAGAGAGGTAGCAAAGGCCAAATAAAAGTACCCTGATGAGTTGTATGAGAGACATTAAGGAAACATCGAAAGACATGTACTGGCCGGCGAGACAGAAACATAGACCTGAAAAGGATGTGCAACATGTGAAAGTGATGCATTTTGCCACTATGTTTTGCACACAGCGGAATTGGTCCTCTGCATTTAACCCATCCGTGCAGTGAAACACACATGCCCGGAGCAGTGAGCAGCCAGCACAGCACCAGGGGAGCAACTGGGAGTTACGTGCCTTGCCCAAGGGCACTTTAGCCATGACTTGTCAGTACTTGGAATCAAACCAGGGACCTTTCATCAGGACTCTTTCATTGAGAGTGACTGATAGCTTCAAGGTGGAGGGGGTACTGCGAATGGAATCACTGTGGACTATGATGTTTGCAGATGAGTCTGTAATAAGGGTAGGGAAGAGATAGAAGAGAGCTGGAGGTATGCTCTAAAAAGGTCAACTGTCCAAAGAAATGGGAAAAGTGGAAAAGAAATGAAGAGAGTACAGGCAGAATGGAGTGGATTAGAGACATGTCAGTAAGAAAAAATCGGTTCAGTTGAGGTAAATCCAGAATAAGTAGATCTTCAAAGTCTTTCACAGGTAGTGAACATTTGTTTCAATCCTATTCATTAAGTCTTAACAAATTCCACTACAAAGGTGTTAAAGCTCTAACAGCATATTACAACACATTTATTGAAGCCACATTATATATATTAGCATGCATGTAAATCATGTGTGTCCAGTCTTTTTTCTTACATAAAATATAAAAAATATATGGAAGGCTGGCTCACTCACTAGAGTTTAATTATATTGCCCGGTCTGTATTTAAGTTATCAGGATCAATAAATGTTGGTAAATTATGCAAACCAAAACATTTTTCTTGACTATTCAGAATTATTATTTGCCCCATTTTGTGTCACTCACACACTATCTTAGGTTTCCTTGGTTCTTGGTTTTCAGTGGAATTTTTTATTGCTTGTTTGGCTGAGCTTTTGTCTTGTTTACAATGGCCAGTTAAAATGAGTCAATGGCTAAAAATTGGCCTGAAAGGCCTCAAATTGGCTACAGTTACGAAACATCAAGGATTCAGCAGGTGAAGACATTTCCACAACATATTTTAAAGCCAAATAAAAATGAAAGTCAGATGTCTGAGTTTTCACTCTCAGTGACCCAGCACTGGCGCCTCAGCTCCCGATGGTTCCCTCCCGATACAATGCTACCCTGAAACTGCTGCTACTTACTACCTGCAATTCTTCTAAGTTCATCATTAATATTATCATTAATACACACACTAAACGCCTGTTATCTCTGCTTGTCTGTTCATACTTGAGCTGTCTTACTGCATATGCCCAGATTCATTAGCTGGCTTTTCCCATGTTTTATTTTATACACAATCCTTTAAGAATTGTTTAATATTTTTTTTATTTTGTGTCAGCTGTAAAAGTAATTAGACACCAATTAGCCTATTGCCTGTATTAGGACTGTGGAAGGAAACTGGTGCACCTAGAGGAAATACACACACCTAGAATGCCCATCCGTGACTTGAACTCGGGACCTTCTTGCTGTGAGGTGGCAGTGCTAACCACTACACAATGATGCCAATTTATGTCTTATACTGTGACAAATCAAACAGTTCTGCACCTCTTACTGCTTATAAGTCTCATAGATTATAGCCATCATGTTTTGGATGCAATGCAAGCTCATTGGCAAGCTTCTGACATTTAATAAACTGTTGATCTCACAAGGTCAAATGCTTCTCTGAACCTTCACAGTAGTTAAATTATCTGGATCATTTCCAAGTTGTTAAGCCAAAGACCTCAGGTCAGACACAGGTTTCAGTAATGTCTGGACCCTACTGGATACAAAAATCAAGAAATCTCACAGTAGAGCTGTTGAGACACAGTAGATATTTATAAGAAAACTTTCATCATTTTCCCAGTTTAAATGTGGAATACAAATGATCTTTTTGTCAGATTTCATTTTTAAATGGCCATTACAACGTGATTCTGATTAGCCACTGTCTACTCCAGACAAACTTCATGCGATTTGTCCAAATGGGAATAGGTCTTACATATTTAATATCAGGCTTTTAAATTCACATTAAGAGCCCTGTAGTCAGATGAGAACAATGTTTTGATTAATTGGATAGTAATGGGTGAGATTTACATTGCCTACAACATACAGCGCATGGTCTCTCACAAGTAACCGGCAATTAACAAGAAGCCAGAGAAGCATTTAAAAGTGTCAATGATTGTTCCTCTCTTAACAAATATATAAACAAATATAGTATGAGTATGGAAGAATCCTATCATGTTAGTCTTATGTTGAACTTATTGATTTTTCGAAATATAAATTCCGTACCCCAGAAATCATGATACTTGTGCGTCATGCCAAGATAATGGGTGAATGTGCCAAGTTCAGAATAAGGGGTGTTCTTTCAGGCAGGATGAATGCCAACCTGACACCAATCTAATATGTAAACGAGTTGCTGGCTGACAATGTGCTTGCAACTTCTGTTTGGAGGATCACCTGCACCCACCTCTCAGAGGACACGCTTTTCAAAGGGGCTTAGCTCCTTAAACCTTCTAATTAAAATGAGAAATCCCTCTGCCTCACCCCCCTATGCCACCAGCACTGCAAAAAAGATTATTAGGAATTTAATGGGGAAAATTCTGTGTCCCACACCATCTGCGGCCCGGGACTTGTGGAGAATTTTGGGAACGGTGACAGAAAGGATGAGAAAAAAGGGGAGCGAGAGAGAAAGATACAGAGAGAGAGAGATAGAGATAGAGAGACAGAGAGAGAGAGAGAGAATGACAGCTCTCTCCCAGCCAAGCGGAGGTGGAGGTGTGAAGAGAAGGCCATCAACCCACACAGATAAATCAGCATCACGCGAGCACAACATTTTTCACTTTTAATTACCCGGACGTTATTATTAACAGGCTATTCATTCTGAGCCTTGTCTCGCAGGCACTCAGGTGTCTGTTACCCAGGGCTACAGAGTGAGTCTCTGATATAATCACATAGTCTTATACTGCATGCACATACTGTACCCAATATTGTAAATATACACAAGTTCAAATTCTATCATTCCTACACACTCAGAATATGTACCTTAAAAAGATACACCTTTATTACTAATTTACAATTCGACCTTATGGACCAGTGTTGCACTTATGAGTTTGCACTTATTTATTTGCCTAGCTTTATTAACAAAATGGTCTAAAAGAGTATTACCTTTTCTAACAGTGTACTAAAAGTTAGTACTTAATACTTCTAATGACTACCACTATACTGCTGTCGCCTCACAGCAAGAAGGACCTGGATTTGATTCTCGGATTGGGAAACTTCTGTGTGGAGTTTGCATGTTTTCCCTGTGTTTGCATGAGATTTTTCTTGGTACTCCAGTTTCCTCTCGCATACCAAAGACAGTCATGCTAGGTTAATTGGTGTCTCTGAAATAGCATAAGTGTATGACCGTGTATGTTAGATTACGATAGATTGGCACCCTGTCTATTGTTGTTCCTGCCCGTATGCAGCTGGCCTATGACCCCTGGTGGATTAAGCAAAGGAAAATGAAATAAATGACCAACACTAGAATTTTCATATGTTAATATCAGCATCATACACACACTGAAAACATAAACTTTGAAAACATCAGACAGTGTGTTAAATGTAGAGGGAGAGGAGAAAAGCAGGAGAAGAGACGACATGGACATGCAGGCAAGGATGAGTAATGAGTGCTGAGCAATAGCACAAATGATTCAGATACCTTAACACCTCATCTACACCCACCTACCCACACACCAACGCACTTATACCATATGTTCAATCACACCAAAACCAGTATTTATATATTAACTCTGCTCAAGCCACTTATTTGAGTTTTGTCTACTGTTTTTTTATGACAAATTGTCAGAAATAACTGTGCAATATTTAGCAATAGTGATAATTCTGTTATACATTTTGTCACATTGCAGGACAAAATCACTAATTGCCATAACAACTATAGCTTCTAAATTATTCTTATATCCTTATGTAAAACGTTTATATCTGAATGGAAGTGGTCTCTTCTGATGATAATATTCCGAGGCTAACTGAATTAAGTCTGCAAGCCTTGATGACCCAACCCTTTTTCTAAGACGTTTTTTTTTATTTCTTACGTCATTTTCTATAAATATTGTTTGCATTTAAATACATAAGCCTGCCCGCACACAGAGATACATACCTACACACACACACACACGCGCGCACACACTGGAGAGCAGTAAATTGTTTGGGCATGTGCAGAATAGCTTGCCTTGGTGCATTTTAAACAGCAGTGTGTGAGAGTTTCATGTCACTCTTCAGTGTCTGTGTGTGTGTAGCTCACACTGAACAGTGTAGGTCTACCTCCACATCTCGGCTCTAACCCGCACCATCTGCCGCTGTGCTCATGAGCAGGAGAGGAAAACACCGGGCTGTTGTCACTCACTCAAACACACACACACATACATACACACACTTCCTCGACTTTCATATCACATATTATTTCTCTTAGCTGACTAAAGCACATCTGATTTTACACCCAGAGCATTCCTTCTCCTGAACGGTGCACGCGTTCCAAATGTTTATATACTGTTTCATTTTGATACACAACGTGTAATGCATAAGGTTAATAGTAATAATAATAATAATAATAATAATAATAATAATAACAATAATAATAACAATAATAATAACAATTATTATTGTTATTATTATTGTTATTATTATTATTATTAATAATAATATGTTACATAAATAAAGGTACAAACAATGCCCACCCAACGCAGTGACAGACATTTGTAGTATAAAATGTACATTTTGGTATCCTTCTTCTGAGTGTGAAGGATATTATTTTATTCCACACACGTATACATATTTTAAAGTGTATTGATGCTATATTAATTAATTATTGATGCATGTAATTCGATTTAAAATGAATCCAGTTGCTTTTCTGGTTTTCGAATAAAATAAGGTTCCGTTTATAACTGCACTACATCTATTTTGCAGTATCATATATTTTTTACATATTGTAAAAATGCCACAGAGATTTGTTTCTTATGTTTCGTTATATTTTACAGCTGAAATCCCAACAAGAGAAAACGTGTCATTTGAATACGTTTGAATGTAACTTGTTATCGAGTAATCGACAGCTCTATTAAAAAAAACGGAAAAGCAGTTGATTTAATGTTTTTGTAATTGTTCTGTTAAATTGTACCCAGTTCTGTCCCGCAATACGGTCCTCAAATAACGAATTTCAATAAAAACATAGAAAAAATCCTTCAGCTAAACAGAAACATTATGAAACAATATTTACACCTCGAACAGCCCCGTCGGCATTCGGGCCTTCAGCCTTTGGAGTTGAACTGCTGGATATTTGTCCCACTTGTGGCACATTAGCAGGTAGTGGGAGCGATTTATCCGTATTCTCATCTGAAGCTCATCTGAAGTGTGGCTATATATATATATTAATAAACAGTCTGGCACCAACAACCATGCCACGTTTAAAGTCTCTTAAATAACCTTTCTTCCCAAATCTGATGCTCGATTTGTACTTCGCAAGTTGTCTTAAGCACCATGGGTTGGGTTGCGGCCATGTAATTGGCTGATAAGACATTTGGCATAGTTTTTGATGGCAGACGGGCTGGTCTAAGTAGATCAGAAACTGCTTATCTACTGGGAATTTTAATCACATACATCGCTATGGTTTACAGAGAATGGACCAAATAAGAAAATATCCAGAGAGCGGCAGTGTGTAGTATCTATATTATATAATATATACAGCATGCATATATTGATATATACAAATGATTTAAATAAATAACAATATTTAAATAATAATAATAATAATTATTATTATTATTGTTGTTGTTGTTGTTGTTGTTATTGTTGTTTATTGCCGAAAAGTTAAAATGTAATAAATCAGTTAAAACGAACTTGCAGTTTACATGTATTTTATTGTTACAAACCAACTCAGTGACGTTGAACAAATCTGCACAAGAACAGTTTCAGTGCAATGCTTTGCACACAACCTGTGGCCATGTTAGTGGTCTGAGAGAGATGTACAAATAACATTCCACCACTGAAAACATCCATTAAATTTGGATAACTGATGGACAACTATAATTATCAAGACTTCACTATACAGGACACAAACTTATAATGAAAACTTTTTACCATGCTTCACTTATGAAAGCCGATCAATTGCAATACATTTCTAGATGAATTTCGAGCCTGCGCGGCATCTCCAACATCATATCGCGGACTGACTGTACATTTTATACAGATATACAAGCAGAAGAAATGTAGAACTAACTGTTGCATGTTTCAACGAGCTTTACATAGTCACATTGACTTTATTGTCCATAATGCATGAACGCAACTCTTCCTTCTGGTTTGTGCGCACTCTTTAGACTGGAAGAAAACCACTTAAGAGCGTGATTTTTTATAGCAATAATATCTGCTATAGATTAGATTGTCACATCTAATAAATAAATATTTAAATTAATAAATTAATAAATAAATAAACAAGAATACATTAATATCAAATTTTTATCATATTGTTACTTTTAAGGGATATACATTTAATTGTTCACACATATCACGTGCCAAAGAGTAAACCAACAATGGACATATAAAATGGCATTTTATTGAACACTATCATTACGATAAACTCTTGAAACAAGATAAATAAATGTATATAAATAAACGAAATTATCAGCATTATCCATCTTGTCAGCTGATAGTAAAAGATAGCGAAGATCTCTATTCTTTACCATCAGGCTATTTTACTGGAGAATTGCAGAGCCTGGTTTTGAAAAAAACACAGTGGTGCATAGATGCCTTTGCATTTATTGCTCTCATTTTTTTCTGAATCAATTTAAAACATGCTAATTTAAGAGCCTCTGTTTTTGAGCATTTTATAGAATGAGCTTTATATATTTACTGTAATTTTTTTTCTGAGCGTTATTGGACAAATATTGCCGGCAATACTTAAGTAGAAACAATATTATAGAGATAAAGCCCAACATGTCCGATTTTATACGCATCCTGGTGAATTTTCTGATTATGTTGTGATATGACAATCTCTGATTAGGATAATAAATTACTTAAAACAAACATCGTTTATTTGGTCCTGTTTTTCAATGGAAGTCTAAAGTATATGCCCACAGCAAATTCCTCCATTAAGTTGTCTAGAATACATAAAACATAAGTTGGTCTACAACCAAAGAGCTCCTAATGGAGCTCGACGTAAATAATACATGATTTGTGGGCTTAAGTTCGTTGATTTCAGTAGGTTAATTACAGGGAAGGAAAGCGAAAAGATAGGAAGGGGAATTGTGCAGCCTGTTTTAATTATGGAAAGTGGTGCTGAGTTCTTCTTGCGCAGTGTAGAACTGACCACGTAGGTGAAGGTCGTAAGGGAAGTGCAGATCGGAGGAGGCGCGCCCAACTGAGCTCTGGCTGATGGAGGAGCGGCCCGGTACCGCGCAGTAGCGCATGCCGTAATGGCAGCTCTTCCCATAGTCTCCCGGCTCCTCGTGTTTCAGAGAGAAAATCCCGTTAAAGTTAAGCGGTGGGCTAAGCGGTCCCTCAAACTGCGGGCTAGCACACTCAGGAGACGTCGCATCGTAGAATGACTCATAAGTGCCACAATAGCCGTACGGCCTAAAGGGTTTGACAGCGTCCGCCCCACCACTGCCGCCACTGCCACTGTGCACGGAAGGTGCAATTTCGTCGTGGTATGCCGGGTAAACGGAGTCGTAAGGCGATCTTGTGGAAAAAGACGTCTCGGCGCCGTGATCGGCGACGAAGCTGCGGGCGTTCAGCTGCAGGCATCCCGCCACCAGGTTGGTTGTGGGTTGGGAAAGGCCCTTACACAACGTCTGAACGAAACTTAAAAGGTCAGGCCTCTTACCAGTGCTGAGGATCTCCGAAAGTGCCCATATGTAATTCTTGGCTAGACGCAGTGTCTCAATTTTGGACAGTTTCTGCGTTTTTGAGTAACATGGCACTACTTTGCGCAGGCTGTCCAGTGCGTTATTGAGACCGTGCATGCGGTTCCTCTCCCGCGCGTTGGCTTCCATGCGCCGCAGCTTGACGCGGTCGATCCGCTCTTTGGTCAGCTTCTTTTTCCGAGGCCCTCGCCGCCGAGGCGCACTGTGTTCGTCTGCTTCCTCGTCCCGCTCCTCCTCGTCCTTCTCTGACTCGTCGTCGTCTGTCGCCTTAAGGTCCGTGTGCGAGAACGAATCTACTTTTTTGAAGGCGTCGTGTTTGTTGACTTTTGTGTCGCCCACACAGTCCCGCGGAAAGTTTGCCACGAACTGTGTGTCCATCATCACCGGCTCTTCAAACGGTAACGTCAGCATGGTAGTCCTGCTAGAGAAGGTGGAGGAATAATAGATCCTTAATGAAATGCTTACAATGTACATTTTATCCGTAGTCTGTCTAAGAGCATAATCAAGCTCCTGCATGCGCACTGAAGTCTGCGCTATTTCAGTTTAAAATGCTCTCGCTCTGTCACAACTCCCCGACTAGTGATCATAATATACTGTATATATGTATAACCGACACATGAGCAAATTTCACCTAGGCATATTCATATACTAAGTACACTTGAGTTAATAGTTATTGTAGCACGGGAAACAAAAAAATACCCACATAGACACAGTATAACAAGCTGGGTTACAATATAACAAAGGTGGGTTACTTCGTACCTGGATCTGTCGGGTCAACAGGCGATGTCCATTTTTCTGTTTTCAGAAGTTCTCCTGCTTTCTGCAGGCTCACCCGGCCAACTGCGATTCTATCACCTTACTGTGGCTTTCAGAGAAATGACATCGATGCCAACTGCAAGAGCTGGTACCCATGCCATCTGCCGGTGACGTCACGTGGCAGTGGCCGTCACGTGATTTAGTCCCTGGAGAGATTATTTCTCTCTGATCATCTGGCATGCTTGTAGCTGGGAAGCACTGGTAAATAAAAACGACTAGAAAGAAATACTACACATCAACAAAATCCGATCTGTTTAAAAACAATTTTAATGTCAAATCTAAAACTTAACAGGGAAATAAGAGAATACTGCATAAGCATACTATACAAAATTATAATTTCTAAAACATTATTATAAAAGCAAGAAGCCACAATATAATTCAAAACCAGTTAAATGTATTCTATTTAAGCAAGTGCTGGCTGATAGTTATTGTTTGCTGGGTCAATCCAATCAAGGGCATTTGCCAACTGGCTGAACCTGTCCTGATTGTCACCACCATCACGGCCATTACAGGGTTGACTTTCAGCTGAATGTCATTATGACGATAAGCTGATTAAAAATCTATAGAACATCTATGACAGAAAAAACAATAATAACTTGTGGTCTATATTACATTGAATGAGAAATTAATCTGTTTCCACTTGTTTTATTTCACACTTGATGTGGAGAATAGTTTTGCCTTTGCTGTTCCAGGCACTTTGAGGAAAATGTTTGAATCTCATCCAGACCTGAATCTCACCCCCCAGAGTACTGCTTAGCAAAATCTGTAGTGCTTTTGCCTCCCTCACACACACATGCACACACACACACACAGAAATATACAAAAAGTGAAAGAAAGACAGATTTTGCTCTGATGGCCTTGGTGACTTGTGCATCTGGCCATTCCTTGTAGCAGTAATTGGTCTGCACTGTGACTCTTACCATGCTGAGACATGACACCCATACATTCCATTATCACTGAAGGATACTGTACACACACATTCGCATACGCGCGCACACACACACAGACACACAAACAACTTGCTAATTTATTATTCACATCAGAGACAGAGTTTGTGAAAATGCCCCAGGTGCTCCCTTGTGCACACGTGAAAGGCGGTCAGAAATACCGAACCATGCATATGTGAAAAACAAAAAAACACACATAATAATTGTTTGTAATTATTCTGTTGTTTAACCTGATGTTACAATACTGTGTCAACAAAGATGCAAAAAAAATGAATTGACATAATTATGTGCATTCTGCAAAGTGTATCACTAAGGTTATGGTGAAAGTTGAAAATAATAAAACTAACTATGGTATAATAGATCAGTCAGTTAGACAAAGTTGTCAACTTATTTATTTAACCTTAACTTCTTCAAATATAATCTTAGCTATATATATTCTGCTGTTCATATCACATGATACAATTGAGTTACTATGAATTAGTCAGTAACTAAATACATAAGCAAAAATGTATATATACAGTGCCCAGCAAAAATCAGTACACCCTGAAAGGAAGCTTGGGAGAAAAAATGTAGACTACAGAATACTAATTAAGAAGGAGTTTAGTCATTTTCGGTAAATAATAAAATAAAACTATTTTGAATTAAACTGAAGACTTGTATTCCAAGTGATAGTGCTAATGAATCAAGCAAATATTAAAGATATACACACACACTATATATATATATATATATACAGGGGTTAGACAATGAAACTGAAATACCGGGTTTTAGACCACAATAATTTATTAGTGAAAGTGAAAGTGATACATTTTGCCACTATGTTTTGCACACAGCGGAATTGGGCCTGGAATTGGAAACACACAAATACACACACACAGGTGAAGCAGCCAGCACAGCGCCCGGGGAGCAACTGAGGGTTAGGTGCCTTGCCCAAGAGCACTTCAGCCATGACTTGTCGGTACTTGGAATCAAACCAGGGACCTTCCGGTCG
>JAOUQV010000040.1:12883229-12898873 GCA_028565295.1 Aspidoras spilotus
TCAACACATATGTGAAAATATCTTTAGCATTAGTGTCAACTTTTCACTATTGGATGACTATTCCCAAAGGTTGACCTGCAAGTACATGAGACATGCAAAATTCTCTCTCTCTTGCTATTGTGTGCACACTCTCATTTTATATCTCTCTTTAAGCAGGATGAAGTACTTGACGGTTCCAGCAATTACACTTTCTGATGCATTTCATACTTTGTGTTTTTTTCATGGACTCTGAAACTCTAGATAAGTCCTCAAGTTTAAAATCTAAATTACCCAAACCTGTAAAGTGGCTAAAATTGGTTTTATTCACAGTAGGGAAACAATACCACTCCTGGACATGTTTAGTTGCAAATGGTTTTGCTTGAAAATGCAGTCTTGGGTATTGTTCATGAGACTCAGGCATGTTACATTTGTAGTGTGATTGTTAACCATAATGAATGTGAAATGCCATCATCAATTATGGGAGTGTCCCATTTAAATAATCCAATATTCGATATTGTGAGTGAAAAAATATGTGAATCTGGCTCGGAGGAATTTCAGCCCATACCTCCAGACAGAACAATTTAACTCTGGGTTTCCTCACATTAACTGCTTCCTTCAGGTCCTTCCACAATATTTGAATTGGATTAAGGTCAGGACTTTTGCCTTTCCAAAACATTAACTTTTATACTTCTTTAAACATTCTTTGGTAGAATGACTTGTGTGTTTAGGGTGTGCATGACCCACCTTCTCTTGAGATTCAGTTCATGGACTGGGACAAACCTTTCTTCCAATACAATTGATAGAAAATACCTGACTCAAATGACCTAATCCTAGAGGTTCACATACTTTTTCCACTCACACATTCGATATTATTGTGTAATATTATTTTCCTTATTAAAGTGACCCAGTATAATATTTGTTTCATTTTTACTGAATAACTGGGTTCTCGTTATCTACTTTTAGGAATTGTGTGTAAATCTGATGATGTTTGAGGTCATATTTATGCAGAAATAAGTTATTGACTGTTATTGGTTTATTCTGAACACAGCCACAACCCCAGGCATAAGAGGGTGTGCACACATGCAACCACTATATTTTTTTTTATTTCTTTCCCCTAAAGATTTCAGTTTGTTCTTTAATTCAGATGTGCAGGTTATCGGTCTCATTAAAGGTGGAAAAGGTTCTGAAATTATTTATCTTGGTCTCATTTTGTATGCCACAAAACCTGGCATTTTAACAAGGGTGTGTACACTTTTTATACCCACTGTATATCTCGGTAATCAGTATTTTTTGTTTTAGTGTTACCTCACTGCAACTTTTGGAATTTAAAATATTTGATAATGAAAATGGATGGGAACCTATCTGTTTAATAAGTAAAAAAAAATCGTATTACTAAGCTTTGCTATGTACATTTAGACCTTATTTATATTTACTTAATGTCTACCCTACTCATAGCTTTCTGTTTGGTGTGGTGATTGCTTCTCCAGATCACATGGCTTCTTTCCATGGCAGTCTGATCGCTTTCCTGTGCATCTCAAAATTTTAGAGCGCCTAAAATTTCTCATGTTACGGTGTTGACCTACATGCCTATAGATTGACCAGTTTAGAATTCTTGATATACAATAAGTATGTGTTTGTGTATTTCAGGTGCTGTGCAATGGGCCTGGGACATGCATACCTCTGTGTGCAGCTGGATTGCTTTTAGGGATCCTGGGGCTCAAGAGGGTCTTGCTGGTCTATGTAGAGAGTATTTGCCGTGTGGAGAGCCTCTCCCTGTCTGGAAAGATCCTTTACCACTTCGCTGATTACTTCTTTGTACAGTGGAAACCTCTGCAAGCCAAATATCCCAAGTCGATCTACATTGGGAGGATAGTATGAACGAAAACCTAAAGGAATTAAAGCAACATTGTCATTTTGTACTGAATATGGCACAGTAATATTTATCAGGTCATACAGTGTGTGTTTACGTTTCAGTGTTTCTTTATATACTTTCTGCAAAATTAGACCCTTTTTAATAGCACATGGTGCTTTAATTTACAGTATTTAAAGTAATTATGATCTTTTATTCAGCCTTCTTTTCTTACAAGAAACTGAGACCAGATTTGACGTACAGAAGATGAGTGAACAAGGTTTTCGTGAAAACTGACTCAATGCAGCCAGAGAAAATAGCACACCATATTGAAGCCCAACATTTGAGAACTCTCTAAAAGTGCTGTGCTATACGCTTTCTCTGCTGTTATTCTTAGGGCACATTTTAATAAACTTGGATCCACTTTGTGAAGATTCTTTATTGCTACTACTTAAGTAGACAGTAGTGTGGGTCAGAGTAAGTTAATGATTAATTAAGGTGTTTTATTTTTGGAGGTGGGGAAGGTGCACAGTCAAATTTCTGCAAAAATATTTTTGGTTTCTGCAATGATTTCAGAACACTTTATATAATCATGTGATTATACTGTTTTGGATACATCATTAAATTAATGAATGTATAACTGTACTTATGTTCTATTGCTGGATCACTGATTTGGTTTTACATCAGTTACATGACGTGTTGGACATGAGATGAATGTTGCTGAATTATGTGTTTTAAGATACTAGACCTACACACCTTATGACTGGTTACATACCAGGTACATACTGGTCACCACAGGTTTCAACTTGATGATGTCAGTATGGCATGAATTTGGAACATTTAAGGCAAATTCAAAGGGTTCAGGTAAGCCAAGTCAGATAATGACCATGCAGTGGAAAAGTGCCATTACTGCTCCTAGAGCAAGCCAACTGTCCTTAGTGACAATTAGCTAGAGGGAGTAAGCAAGTCACAGAAGGCTGATGCTTGTGAAACAGATCCAAAACCCTAACAATGATCCAACAGAGTCTTGCCTAGATGTGAGGAGTAAGGGAGCAGTCTTGAATGTTTGCATTATTTGTTCTTGTGCAGTGGTTCTTCATTGGCCCTCTTAACAATTCTCACAGGTTCTGTATCTTTAGTAAAGTATATGCATGCAACCTCATTTTAGAACTTTAGACAAGATTTGTCACTGAAAATACCATCATTTTCTCAATACTTTTAATGTTTTAATCTAGTTCACTTTGAAGTGTCCCCATCAAAGCTTGTGTTCAGTTCCTGGGTTGGGGGATTGTTGTTTTTTCTGTGTGGAATTTGGCCGTTTCCTCAGTGAACCCCACATGTCTTTGTAGGTTTGCTCTGGTAGATTAATTTTCTCCCACAGTCCAAAGCAGTGTAGTCAGGTGAATTGGAGGTGCTAAATTATAGTGTGTGTCTGTCTTGCCAACCTGCACAGGGTGTTTTCAAGCCTTTTGTACTGGGAGAACTGGGATATGGTCCAGCACCACCTCCACAGCCCAGCCATACAGGTGCATCTCAATAAATGAGAATATCATAAAAAGATAATTTATTTCAGTAATTTAATACAAACCCATACAATATATAGATTCAGTACAAACACAGTGATCTATTTCAAGTGTTTATTGCTGTTGATGTTCACATCCAGTGAAACCCCAAAATCATTATCTCTGAAAATTAGAATATTAAAATCGACCAACAAAAAAAAAATATCTTAATGCAGATATTTTGTCCTACTGAAAAGTATGCACAGTAAATGCACTCAATACTTGGTCAGGGTTCTTTTGCATGAATTGCTGCATCAATGTGGCATGGCATGGGGGCGATCTGCCTGTGGAACTGCTGAGGTGTTATGGTTGCTTTAATATAAGCCTTCAGTTCAGCTGCATTGTTGGGTCTGCTGCCTCTCCTCTTGACAATACCCCATATATTCTCTATGGGGTTTAGTTCAGATGGGTTTGCTGGCCAATCAAGCAAAGTGATACGGTGGTTATTAAACCAAGTATTGCTCTAGAGTCCAGTGGCGGCATGCTTTACACCACTGCATCCGACACTTTGCATTGCACTTGGTGATGCATGGCTTGGATGCAGCTACTCAACAATGGAACACATTCAATGAAGCTCTCTGCACACTGTTCTTGAGCCACGTGAAGTTTGGAGGTCTGTAGTGATTGTAAAATGGCAGAAAGTTGGCAACCTTTATGCACTATGCGCATCAGCATACGTTAAACCCGCTCTCTCAGTTTACGTGGCCTACCGCTTCGTGGCTGAGTTACTGTTGTTCCCAAACACTTCCATTTTCTTATAATACAGCTGACAGTTGACTGTGGAATATTTAGGAGCGAGGAAATTTCACAACTGTATTTGTTGCACAGGTGGCATCCTACCACAGTTCCACGCTGGAATTTACTGAGCTCTTGAGAGCGACCCATTCTTTCACACATTTGTGTCATGCCTAGGTGCTTGATTTTTATACACCTGTGGCCATAGAAGTGATTGGAACACCTGATTCCGATTATTTGGATGTCTGAAAAATACTTTTGGCAATGTGGTGTATGTAATGTTAAGGCCAGTGGTCTTGGTATTCATCAGCAGGTAACAGGCGCAGCCAGCAAAAAGTCTGTAAAAGTGGGCGGGGTTACGTATGTAAATTACACACATGTGATTGGTTGAAATTAATCCGGCAGTCGTCTTGCGACATTTTCCACCCCAAAAAAAATAAACAAAAAAAGGGCCCAGCTACCAGCGCGAGATTTTTCCGAGTGAGCTCAGTAGCAGTGCTGTTGTCCCGAGACGAGTCCACGCACGGGAGGAGTTTATTACTTTGGCTTTTGCGGCAGCAAGTCGCTGAATTACATCCGTCTGTGATCTGAACTCAAGCAAATTTAAGCGTGGTCTTTTTTTTTGCCAGATTTCAGTGACACAGAGGCATTATAAAGCAAATAAACATGGCTCAATTCAACAAGGGACCAGCCTACGGATTATCTGCAGAAGTTAAAAGCAAGGTAAACCTTACCCTTTAAGATAGATGTATATATAGAGCGAATATTCTGGAAAGAAGAATATAATGGTTGTTATAGTGCAGTTCCGCCGGTGAGCATGCGTTTTTAATCGGATACTTTTTACTTCTATAAAAAAAAAAGTCTGTTTTAACTTCTGGTTAAAAATAAAAAAATAATTAATTATACTCTATCACTTTACTTTTAAATGTTATTTATCCACTGGCGGCTTGTTACAGCTGCGTAAGTCGGTATGTGAATATACTTCGTTTTTCACAGTTAAACATTAACAGATTTTTTGTAAAAACGTCCAACTCTTTATGTTAGACGACTTATAGTGATTAGTGTGGATGCTCTTAAAGTAATGGATGCTTAAAACACGCCATTTCTATATATACGTGCTATTAGTGTTGATCCAGCGCGTTGCTTTAAACGTGTACTACTACTTTCAGTGTGGATGAATGGAATAAGACGAAATACCAAGTCCATTGTATCTCCTATTGTCTGTCTGTGTGGGCGGAGTCTCTTCATTCTCTACACACCGTAATAAGTGGACATTTTAGGAAACGAATGTATATTCCTTATTCAAGTTCTCCAACACACACATACTCTCTACTGATGCATATTTAGCACAGTTGCAGACTTCCGGCATTGACTGGACTTTTGTTCTACATATGCAGTTTAAACAGGATGCTTGATTTCACATTAAACAGGGTGGGAAAATATCCAAGCGTCTAAGAAGACAGGATGTCCAGTGAGACACAGGAAATGCCTCACGCACACTTTTGCGGATGACGTCAACATTGAGCCAATGCCTTTAGGAGCACTCGGGTTGTAGGGCATATGTTTATATAGTCATAGTTTACCGTTACTGCGCGGGTCTGTGTTCATCTGAGCATTCAGAATAAAAGGAGTGACTAAGTTAAAAACATTTTGCGTATGTTCTGGAAAGTTTTGTATTGGCCTTCCAGAAGTTTATCCAACTGTAGATTAACAGTATTTGTCTAGATCGTGTTATATATGCAGAATCTTTGCATAATTTGACAGTCACTTATCCACAGATGAGAGAATTATTTGTGTTGTGTTCATAAGGAAGACGTATCAGTCAGTAAAACAAGTATGATGGAGACTCTAAATAATGTTATATCTGATCTAATATTGAACACAAACTTCCAACCAATATAAGTAAATCAAATGTGATAATAAATATACAAATATTACAGCCCACATCCAAGAAAAGATTGCAAGTCTAGATACAGTTCTGACAGTAATTAATTGATATAAACAGGGATAAGATGTATATACCAGCTACTAGAGAACACAAGCCAGTGTACTAGTGCCAGGTAAATGGTGAGGGTTGCGTCTGCAATAGCATCCGTTGTAAAACATTTGCCAAATCAACGGTAAGTTACAGCTATAACCATGATTCATCAGACCTTTACATTATAATATACAATTCAGGTTGTTACAACATAAACATGAGATGCCAAAATAGTTTTTTTTGTTTGTGTTTTGATTTTTAAACAACTTTAAAATCAATTTTCCACATTCAATTCGTACAGTGTTGCACAATGTTGTGATTCACGTAATTTAATTTCATTCTGTCTTCTATATTCAAGGAAAATCCAGGCAGGTAATATGGTTTCAGTGACTATAAGACTAAGCAGAGTTTATTTCAGGCTGTTAGGGGTCAGACTTGCTTGACCTGTTCCTCTAGCTCTCGCTTTACTGATGATGGATCATGTTGCTGTTGGTAAGCTCTTGTGAATCAATAAAGGTTGATTTAGTATTCCAGACTAATTAGACATATGTGCATTTCAAATATAAAAAAAATAGCTATCATTGGTAGGCACTTGAACACTAGTCGCCCAACCCAGGGCTCGAACTTGGGATCTTTATGCTGTGAGGGCACGGCACTGCGCCACCGTGCCGCTGTCAATACACCATTCTTTTCATCATTTAACACAAGCAACATATAGCTACCCTGGTAATTTTGTTAACACTTTGCTCAAACCATCATCCTTATTTCTAAAGTTTTATACAACTATATATTTTGGCTCTAGGTTTTTTTTTTAAACAAATCTATTTAAGACACACATGGGGTGGCATGGTGACAAAGGACCTGGGTTTCAGTGGGGGGACATGTGAAATTTCAGAAGGGCATGTTCTCCTAGTGTTCATGTGGGTTTTCCCCCTAATGCATTCATGCTAGGTTGTCTGATCCTAAGCCCAAAATGGTGATGGCTGCGTCAGGAAGCGCATCCAACATAAAACGTACCATGTCGGCAATGAGAGAGATTCGCTGTGACGACTCCTGAAGGGGTCAAAAATTGTCAGACCCTGTTTAAATCAATGAATAGCCATTGTCAGAATTGTATAGGGGAAAATTGATTTGTAGTCAGTTTATCCAATCTTGCAAGCTTTTCTCTGGGTTGCAATATTATTTGTATCTATTGTTATTTTCTGATTATCACACTTGTTACTCATATTAGTTGGAAGTTTACATTCCATATTAGATCAGATATAACATTATTTAAAGTCCAGATTATTCTGTAGTCATGTTTTATTGAATATGTCTTTCTTGTGAACACGGCACAAATAAATCTCCCATCTTGCCTCTAACGATTCACATAACTTTGCAACAGAACTTAGATGAGTTGTTAAGAGGTTGTTGGTTTCAGATCAGTATTAAATCTGATTACTTTTAGACTCTCCCCTGTGTTTCTGATGTGACTGTGGAACTAGATGACTCTGTTCTCATCTTTGTGGAAGGAATGAATAGGAGGATTTAAGAAGAGAAGATTGAAATAAAACCCGGGAGTGGTTTTGGTTGTAACCCAATCCAGTTTAAGTTTGTGGCTCTGGGGCCAGTTCTCCAATGCTACATTCCAATCAGTGTTCATGTGGATAGAGCGGCTGTGCGGTCTGGTGATTTGCTGCATTCCCTACCGTATGGTGACCAACAAAATTTTCCTGGTTTGGTGCAGGCTGTGTAAATTTCTGCAGCATTTAACCCTCTATTGCCATTTTGTGTAGGACAGGAAACCTTTTCCCCCCTGTGCCGTTGTTGTCCTGTTTTTGTCTTCTATATCCTTTGCAAAGGATTTTGTATTTTTGTAAAGTTTTGTAATTTTTGTTTTTCTCCTTTCTTTTCAATTTACCTTCTCAACACTTGGTGGTTGAACCATAGTTTTATATTTCCTGGATTTGCTCCTATAACATTTATATGCTGTGAAATCTACTGCTTGTGTGCTATTTAGTAAATAATTAAAAAATATGATGGTAGTAACAGCAGGGAAGTTCTCACTACATTTCTTGTGAATTATTTGATTTTGCAGGTCCTAAAAAAATCAGTTGATCATTTCTGAAGAGATTCCAATACACTTCCGTGGTGTTTGAATACGTGTTCATCCTTTTTTGCTTTGCCAGAAAAGTAAATACAATGATTGGGCCAAGGTTCAACTTGGGCTTTGTCTAATAAGATAAGCCGAAATCTTATGTTGTCAGTGTTTTGGGGGGACAATAGTGAAAGAAATATACTCGTGCTTTAATCTTTACTTATGTCATAAGACAGGATAAGATAGGGTACAATATAATAAGGCTTTCATGAAATAAGTTGATGCACCGAAGTACCTCAAAGATTACTCAAGAACAGAAAAAAAGAGGAACTAATGTATTATCTTACATAAGTTGGTCAAAGTGAGAGATGTATACACATATGAAGTGTATACAGTATGTATTTCACTTACAAACATCCCCCAATTACTTTCAAAAACAAATGGCCTGTAAATGGACTAAACCTAGAAGAGTTGAAATTCTGTTCTTTTTTTTTAAAATCTATTTAGTGTTATATGAATAATTGTCCTGACATCTTTGAAATAATTTGACGTTCACAAGGAAAGCCTTCTTGCCTGTCCTGAAATTACACAGAGGCCTGCTGCGGTGTGTGGCCTGCTGTGCATTCTTCATTTTGACTGAGCTCACATTCCAGTCCGAAGGATTTTATACGAAGTGCGTAGTAAAGCTGAACTTCAATCTGCTGAAGAGAATGGAAATTATCATTACAGACTCCTGAGAGCATTTAGTTACTTAAATAATTCAGCCACATTCCTGCATATTTCTTAAACATAGTTAAATCCTCAACATTAAGTCTGTCTTCAGGCCCAATGCCATCCAAGCATAGATGACTGTGGCAGCAGGCTAATGTCCACACAGCCTTGAATAAGTTGTGGTTAGTACCAGCAATGGAAAAGAACTAAGGAAAGTAAAGGCCATGCATGCGTTTGCTGGTATCTGGCTTGATCTGTAATGCCACGAACAGTTATGATCCTGAATGCTGTCTAGCAGGACAATATAAAGAAATATATTTAATTTGTGATGCATGACTGAAACATGTGCCTGAACAGAAACAAATCACGAAGATTCAAGCAGTGGGGCAAACTAAAATATAAAAAAATGTGTTTTAGAGGCATTTGTAACAACATGTAGCTGCTAAATGTTGCCCTTTAGATTGCACAGAAGTATGATCTGCAAAAAGAAGAAGAGCTCCGTTTCTGGATTGAAGAGGTGACTGGCATGCCAATCGGAGACAACTTCCAGAAGGGCTTAAAAGATGGTGTCATTCTATGCGAGTAAGTTTTCTCTGCACTCCAAGTTATTTTACTCCTCCTGGAAGCGGACATCTGTGATCTGTGTTTGTTAGCACTGTGTGACCTGCCATTACCGTGGCTATATTTGAAATTGGTATATTACGTACTACTCCCATACTGAATCTGTCTAAATGTAGTATGTGACCAAACTGGAACTCTGTAGTGTAGCAACAGATACCCAGATGACATACTACTCCGGTCTGATTTGTCTGGTAAAAAGCGGAGCTGCCTTTGCGGTGTGCGGTATCCCAGCATGCACTGCAGCCTCACTGGCTCACCCTGATTCACCTTAAAAAACATTGCAGCGGACAACCATAATGACGAGAATACAGATAAATATACATGTGATAAGATTAGATTGAAATTTATTTGTAAATATTTATATATACTACTTTTATATTGTTAATGAAATTATTTTGTGAATTCTCTATTTAATTTATAATCTCTACGTTTATTAACGTTTAAAGGCATTTAAAATCATTTTTATCTGGGATTAACTGAATGTCTTGATACTTGATACTGGTCTGTTTTACCAGTTTAATAAGCAAGTGTGTGTATATAATACTTGTTGTGATAGAAAGAGCACTTCATAACCAATCCAATAAAATATATTTTATGTACTACTCTTCTTTGTTATTCTTACAATTTTAAATGTATTTTAATGTCTTTTTTTGTTTATTTGAAAAGGTAATAATACATAATTTTATTAAACTGCAATCTTTCTGTCATTTTAGGTTAATAAACAAACTGCAGCCAGATTCCATTAGGAAAATCAACCATTCACAATTGAACTGGCACAAGGTACACTTAGTACTGTTGTTGTTTGCCGCCCAAATAAAGTGAAATACACATCTTTACGGATATTGTTTATGTTCTTTGTGTTTTCTGTAGCTGGAAAACCTTGGGAATTTCATCAAAGCCATCCTAACCTATGGCTTGAAGCCCACGGATGTCTTTGAAGCTAATGACCTCTTTGAAAATGGGAACATGACTCAAGTCCAGACCACGCTTCTTGCCCTCGCAAGCATGGTATGTGCTGGTCCGCTGGCATGTACCGGGAACACAATGGGACTTTCTCATGAATCAGCATGTGTTGGGTTTACATGTTCTGTACATTATTCAATCATGTGTAATATTAACTTTCTGCAGGCAAAAACTAAAGGCCTCGATACAAAAGTTGACATTGGAGTTAAATACGCAGATAAGCAGGAAAGGCGTTTCGATGATGAGAAGATGAAGGCTGGCCAGTGTGTTATTGGACTTCAGGTTAGACATGCATGGGCTGTTTTTAATAACCTACTGATTGATCACATTTATGTTATCCTGATGTGTGTATATATATATATATAATAGGAGAAATAAGTAAATTGCTATTGTTTTCAGATGGGGACAAACAAGTGTGCAAGCCAGGCCGGCATGACTGCTTATGGCACACGGAGACATCTTTATGACCCAAAGTCACAGGCAGACAAGCCTTATGACCAGACTACCATCAGCCTGCAGATGGGCACTAACAAAGGAGCTAGCCAGGTACACCCACTAAACATGATGAAAAAGTTTTGCAGTTAGTAGTAGTAGTTTATAACAAGCTACTGAACATGGATAGAAAGATCCCAAGGGAAATTGCTGAAACTTCAGCATATTGCTAGCTGTGACTTTATTATAATTTAGTTCTGTGTAATATTAGTTATGTAATTGTGTTTTCCACATTATATCTCTAGGCTGGCATGTCTGCCCCAGGGACCAGAAGAGACATCTTCGATCAAAAGGTTGCTGTGCAACCTCTGGACAACTCTACAATCTCCCTGCAGATGGGCACCAACAAGGTGGCCTCTCAGAAAGGCATGAGTGTGTATGGGCTTGGCAGGCAGGTCTATGACCCCAAATACTGTGCCCCAGCCACAGAGCCCATCATCCATACCAATGGCAGCCAAGGCACCGGCACAAATGGCTCGGAGATCAGCGACAGTGACTATCAGGCAGAATACCAAGATGAGGAGTACCAGGGCAATTACCATGATGAATACAGCGGCCACTACAATGACCAAGGTATCGACTACTAGGGAGGAAGTGCAACAATATTAGAAACAGTATTAATGCAATATATTCTCAACAGAGCAAGTCTTTTGCTATCGTCACTAGTTTTTGTTTTGTATTACGGGACAAGAGAAAATGATTTATTACCTTGTGATACTTGCCCCTGCTCCAGATGGCTAGTTTTTAAGATGGTCTTGTTTTAGTATGATCATATATACATATAAACAGTAAAATATGTAAGAACTTGCTATGTTAAGATTGAGTGTTACTTTTAACTTTTTATGAAGAATTAAGAACTGTGAAGAAAATATTCCACATTTACAATATGCAGAATTTTCTAAATATACCCCCCTCATCTCATTTTATTTTCTACCCTGTGTTCATATTCTAAGTCTGCCCAAATTAGCAATCAAGCTTTGCTAGGCAGTGTCTGCTCTATTATATCAATATGGACTGCGGATCATTTCAAACTGTGTCAGTACTGCAGAGAAAAATGTGCAAACGCCTATAAATCATTTAGTCTACATTTTACATCACTGGACGTTTTAGTTTATTTTATTCCATTGAAAAGTCAAGGATTTAGTGTTTTAGGAGATTTGCATTGTTGAACTGTATAACCATGAATTCTTTAGGTTTTTCTTTTATCAATAGTATTATTTGTGCCATAACTTTTAAAATGTTCTTATACATTCCACTCCCACTGTATTTATTGTCATTTTAATGTAAACTGTTCCTCTGTCATATGGTTCTTTTAATGAATAAATTGTTTAAAATAAAACCTTTTGAATGACCTGGTTCTTTGTCAGAATCACAAATCTACAGTTTCTAAGCAAACCCTCAGAAAACCTCCAGGTGACTTTCATTTCCTTGAGTTGGTGGCCTGAAATGTCGTCTGAGAATGTTTATGAAACATATTGGTGGAAAAGCAGGCTCCAACGCCACTGGAGAGAAAACTGCATCTTGTGCCTGTGTGTGTGTGCGCTGCAGTCTGATTGCTGTAATTCATTTTAGATCACAACCAATGTTAACATGTGGCTTGCAGAGATTCTGTGCTGTGGTTCTTTGCCCTTATTCCTCAATCAAGAGTTATATGCTAAAACTGCTAAACTGATCACTCCACATATCCAGATTAACAGCCAATATCCCATGCTTGACCTGGATCGCCTAACGTAGTCTAAAATAATAGTTTTTAGATAAGCGTATCCACCTTTTTTAATACAGTTGGCACTTGGATTTCCTGCACTCGGATTAAAATAAAAGAAAATGGCCGAGTAAATGTACTAGAGGAATACCATACCTTATTTAAAATAAAATTATGATTAAATGGCGTTATATGAACTGAGGGAAGAAATTTATTTTGGGCAGTTTATATTGTTTTTTTTTAACTTTTATTTGAATGTATGAAATCATTTGAATTCCTCTCACTCTATGTAAGTGTAACAGCTTTCAGATCCAAAAAGCCGTTTTTTAAACTAATGTTCCATTTTGAAAGATGCCAAAGTAAAGCTTGAAGAAATCATTTTACTGAAATGAAGAAAACATCTGAATTACAGAACCTTGTCCAAATCGCAACCAGCCTTTAAAAGAACATTTATAGGACATTCCTTGGGACTCTGCTGCAGTCTCCTTCTCCCTTCACTCTGCTGCAGAAAAATAATCAGTGCTTTGTGCTATTGGAATCCAGGACTGAAACGCAAGGCACAATTATAGCGAGGGCTCAGAAAAAAAGCCCGTTACCGCAGTAACCACCAGCACAGTAACCTCGTCAGGGCTTTAGCATAGCACACCATTGAAAAGCATTGAATTCCTGTTTCCCTTCACTACTTCAGGTTTCAGATTTATACTGAATCCTGATGATTGATATGTACACTGTATCACATTTAAAAAAATTTTGAGCAATGACTGTACTCTAAATCATTTTACTGTACTTCATGACTAATGAGATCATGTATCTTCCCGTTTTTTATTTTTTATTTTTTGAAATACTGGGGTAAATTTATATCTATAGGTTATTGATACTGTATGTAGTTTAGAAAATGACTAACTATTCCCTATCAAAATTCCATATTCCTTTAATTGACAATTTCCCACTAAAACATCATAGGAGTTCAGCAGCTTAGTAGCAAGTCATGAATCCTAAGGCAAACATGAGCGGCAGTGAACTGCTAAAACATTTTTAGGACTGTAGTCTGGACTTTACTAGCAAAATGTTACATTTGACTCTAATTCACTTATCTCAACGCAGTCTGAAAAGACGGATTTGAAAGCTGAAAGGGGAGAAGGAAAAAGAAGAATATCAGGAATGAGGAAGCATTCAGCTTTTTCCAGACATTCACAGAGGGTGGAGGGGGTTTGAAGTAGAGAAGCAGAGCAGGGAGGGGATTTCCTGGAGCTGACGGTTTTGCTGATCACTGCCCCCTTGCTGACAAGATGGGTCTGATCCAAGACCAGTGAAATGCCAAGAGGACGTCTTGTGTGTATCTGCTTCTACAGGTTCTGATACAAAACAAATCCAACTATGCCATCATATTTATGGCTTTACCTTCTTTTGTTTCCCCTTTACACAATCTGCAATAAAATTCAGCTAATGCCTTTGCAAGTGCAACCGCCTGCACTGGGTTTTTTTTATGAATCCTGTGCAGTGGCGCATTAAAAAATTCACAAAAAAAGAACTTATTGTTACCAATTCAAGTATCACTACGTTTAATTGTAGAACCCCATTTTCAATAAGGTTGGGATGTTGCATAAAACATAAATAAAACATAATACAATGATTTGCAAATCTCAGTCCATTCAACCCATATTCAATTGAATAGACTACAAATACAAGATGTTATAGTGAAATGAATAATTTTTTTAATTGACTCATTTTGATTTTGATGCCTGCAACACGTTACAAAAGAGTTGGGACAGGGTCATGTTTACCGCTGTCTTACTTCACCTTTCCTTTAAACAACACTTCAAATATATTTTAATAGGTTATGCAATTGAACATGTGTACCTAATAAAGTGGCTGATAAGTGTATAAATATACACAAACTCTATTGATTCTGTTCAAAGATTTTTAATTTATGTCATCAAGAACGTTTTCACATCCTTCTGCTGGTTTCTAATTCTGCACATGCACCACGTGCCCTTACAACTAGGGGCAATTTGTTTTCTATTTGTGGTTTGTCCTTATTTTTGTTTGTAATTATTATATTATTATTATTGTTAGTTATATAATGATGTATTATATGTATACAGATTGTATTGTATCACCCAAATGAGCATGGGTTACTTATAAGCCTGGTTCCTCTTAAGGTTTCTTCCTTATTTCCTCAGGGAGTTTTTCCTTGCCACCTTTACTTATCTGGGATAAAATGTTTCTGTAAAGCTGCTTTGGGACAATGTCCATTGTTAAAAGTGCTTTATAAATAAAAATGAATTGAATTGAATAAGCATTTGGGAACTAAGGACACTAAAAGTTGAAGCTATGTAGGTGGAATTATTTTCCATTCTTGCTTCCACTCTCACTTGACTTGACTTGAGTTGAGACAGGTCTGGACCGCAGGCTATTCATTTTCTATGGATTTTGATTTTCTTTGCTGTCTTATGAACAAGGAACAGATTTCAGTGCTGTGGTTGATTTTCTGTGAGTTGCACGACAAGGATCCCATGACTTGGACTTGTTTGTCCAGTGCATCCCACAGATTCTTGAGCAGATGGAGATCTGGGGAAGTTGGCGGTTAAGTCAAAACCTTTAGCTCTTTGTCATGTATTTCGCATTCCTGAATGTTTTGCAGTGTGACAGGGAGTATTATCCTTCTGTAAGAGGCCAGTACTAATGTGTTGTGTTCGTATTATATATGTACAGCAATGCCAGGACCTAGGATATGCCAAGAGCATCACACTGACTCTACCAGAGTTTTCTTCCCATATTGTATGCAGATACACTATATATACACATATATATTTGTGTGTGTGTATATGTGTAAATGTAAATGTGTGCAAGACGTGCACCAACAATTTGTCCTCTTTTGAACTCTGGTATGTCACTCATAATGTTGTGTGCAATGCAATATTTTGAGCAAAACTGTGCTCTTACCCTGATAATTGAACCTTCACACTCTGCTC
>JAOUQV010000040.1:13084233-13094790 GCA_028565295.1 Aspidoras spilotus
GGAAAACAATCCCAAACACATCAGCAAGCAGGCAACATTCTGGTTCCGGAATAACAAGATTGACGTTATGAAGTGGAAAGACCAATCTACGACCTCAATCCAATCTACAGACCTCAATCCAATCTACAGACCTCAATCCAATCTACGACCTCAATCCAATCTACGACCTCAATCCGATTGAGAATTTAACTATTTGACATTAACAATGCTGTTTTTGATGCAAAACCCAAGAATGCAGAAGAACTATGGAATTTAGTCCAGTCTGCTTTGGTTGAATGTTAGTTTTAAAGCAGTTACCAGAAGTAAAGGTTATATAATTAAATATTAGTTTAGTCAATAACAGAATTTTTAAGTCTGTAAACAAATTTCAATCCAGTTTACAAATGAATATGCAGACATTACCTTTTTTTTTGATAAGCTCATGGTATTTTTTTTTCATTTTTAGTTTAAAACTTAATATTTTGTTAATGTGATCATAGTGCATTTGTCTATATAGAAGTAAATGTGATTATGAGGATTAAGCTCTTCCTCAGTTGGTGTAAACAAACTGCTCTTATTTTGAACATAGCTATATAATAATATATCATGTCTGGTTTTTATATAAAATCAAGCTACTCAATGGCAATGTCAATTGTTAAAAGCACTTATTTTAGGTGTAAAATGTAATTTAATTCCTAATATATGTTAGAGATACAGTAAACATTTGTTATAGAAAGATAATCTTAGTATTTTCAAAGGAAGATACAGTACCTGAATGTATAGTTAGGAGCAAAACTAGCAGTCCAGAAAGTTTCTCCATGCTTCTCTGTTAAAATCGGCATGTGGTTGCTCATAAGACAGTAAATAACTATTTGCCTTCAGACAATCACCCAACAGATGTTTCTTCATTTCCCAGCTGGGACCCCTTTTACATTTTTGACCCACTGATACAACGCCACAATAACATTCTTAGAGAACAACTGTAGCTCATTATTATAATGTACACAGAGGGCATTGTGTGTGCAGACGTCATTGCAGACTGCTTTGGTCGCTGGGCTACAGCTAACATATTCAGTAAGAAAAGCCACTAGATAGAAATGAACATTTTTATTTACTCAGAGTCAAAAAAAGAGTTCCATGTCCGTCTGCATCCTGCTAATCGATGCTCACGTGCATTTAGGGTGCATGTTTGCAATGGGCAAGTGTCTGTATTGCATCGCACATAACTAAATGGTTTTAAAAATTAAGTTTTTTTTTACTTTAATATTAAACTCTTTCTTAATTAGAATGTCAGTAAGATTAGACCTTTCCTTTAATAGTCATCACTTTAGGATAAACGAATAAAATTACATATAAACTATGTAAAACATTTTTTTATAAATAAAGAATAATTTCCTGCTTTTATAGATAAAAGTGCAACACTCTTTATACTGTTCATTACACAGAATGGGGTCAACCTCAGTGTCAAAGCTCTCTGAAGTTGCACACTGTAGCACACTGTGCTGCAAAGAAAACTGCTGATCAGGAGACAAAGGCAGCATTTGTTCATTAAGCACTACAATCTCCATGCTACACTAAAGCCGAGCAAATGAAACACCTTTGTAATATGCTACTCCACAGCAATACAATCATACATGGCCATGTTTCTGACCATATGTCAATCTTCTGTTGATTAATATTGAAGGTCACTGAAGCACATATAAGACCATACAATTTTCCAGTCCTGGCAGTTATGTGATCTCTTTCATCTTAATCATTTGTTAATCCTCACTAAATAAATTAAGGAAAGAATGAAAAAGCCTTGATCAGTAGCAGACTTGCCCTGTGATTTAGATTTTTTTTTTCCTTGGAGAATATTTTCCATATTTCCAATTGCTGCTCTCCAATATGGCATGCATGAAGCTCGGGGTTTGTGTCCTTTTGTGCACCCGTTCAGTCCTCGTGTGCTTTCACTTTAGGTTTCTTCCTGTGTGATGCATAATCCCGACCTCTAGATTTGTTTACAGGGTAAATCCTGTTGAGAATAAAAAAGAAATGATCAATAATCAGTGAATTACACTTGAATATAATAGTCAAACATTATCTATAAATCATTGAAATGTGTAGTGGCCTGGGAACTGGAAACTGTGCTCATGTCTTGGCCAAGTCTCCATTGAAAAGGAGATTTTAATCTCAAGGAACTTACTGGTTAAATACAGTTTAAATAAATAAATAAATAGTTTGCTATTTTTAACTACAGTAAGTTACATCAAGTGCTTCTCAATGACGTCCACTGGCTCTTCATAGTCCAAATTCAATTCAAGCAACTAAAGCTTCCCTAAGGAATGACCTACACCTTTTTACATGAACTCCATCACACAGAACTTTCCTTCTGCTCAGCCTCTGTGTACCTACTAAGAACATGGCCTAACATTGCCTTTCCTTCATGCAATGCAATATCACCCAAGAATGTAGTTGTTTGTGATTTTCTGATGGTGAAGCATGCTACCAAGTGATATCAGAGCAGGAGCATCCCTCTTTATCACTTCTGAGATCACCTCTTCCTCCAACAATCATAACTTGCCTGACTTGCATTTATTGCACCCATCAGTTCCTGATCTTCTGCATTTTTTTACTAGTGATTGAGATTTGCTACTACAGCAATGAAACTTGAGTTTTGTGACTTACTCTGGATAAAGTTATATTCTAGATAAAGAAATGTAATGAAGGTGCTTGAGGGGGATGTTTAAAATGTAACAATACTGCTTCTCGAAACATACTGTCCTTCTGTAAACAAGCTTTCATAGTCCTTTATTAAAAATGTAGGGGCGGCACGGTGGCAAACCGGATAGTGCTGTGGCCTCACAGCAAAAAGATCCCGGGTTCTAGCTCTGGGTGGGGCAACTCAGGAAATTTCTGTTTGGAGTTTGCCTGTTCTCTCCTTGTTTGTGTGGATTTTCTCTCTGGCTACTCAGGTTTCCTCCCGCATTCCAAAGACATGCATGATAGGTTAATTGGTGTCTCCAAATTGTCTGTTAGTGTGTGATTTTTTTTGTGTATGTGCTCTATGATGGATTGACGCCCTGTCTAGCGTTGTTCATGCCCTTGCGCCCAGAGTTGCCAGGTGGGCACCGTCTTCCCCACTCTAAAACTAGGATTTAGTGGGTTTAAAAATTAATTAAATGAATGAATGAATATTAAAATTGTTTTAGGCTAAGCTGTGAGCCATGAATGCACTGTTCTCTTTACCTCCTCGTATGAATATTCATACAGGTAGATCTTGTTGCAGGGGCAAAAACAGGTGATAGTCTGATTGGGCAATATCGGATCTATAGGGGATGTTTTAACACTTAAGGATGAGCGCATGTGGAGAGTATTGGCTCTAGTGAGTAGTGTACAGATATGCTTTGCCAAGCAAAACACTAGAACAGCAATCGTCTGCATTTTGTCTGAATTTTAGGCTTTAGATTGTCAGTGAGCATCGCATTATAATGAGCACTATTCACTGTGAACCCTATTTCCTAATAATGCTTCACTGCGGGTCCTTCCCGGAAATCTAAAAGCACACGTTTTTTAGGTAAATCTTTCCTGGCTGTCTACTGAGAAAGTTTCCATTCCATACTCTGCCATTTGTTCAATTATGAGAGCCCGTGTTTATAAAATTTTTAATAAAACCTCATTTTATTTCATTTTTGCCAAACACATTTTTACACTATATTATACTAAATGTATCCACACATATCACAAACTATGAAACTATTAATCAAACTATGAGTAATTATCAGTATAATCTTTATAATCTAGTTCAACAACTGTTTACATATCTCTAAAACCTAGAATTTTATTACCTGCGCTGGTAGAGGTAGATGAGGAAGATCACATCATCTCGGAAACAAGCCAATGGATGTGGTCCAGGAGTGTTTATAACTCCAGTAAATACATCACTTATAAATGTGTTTAAACCCTAGACGTGAAGGAAATGACAATGACGTTTAGAAGCACGATTAAACCTAGGCATCTTCTAGTTTCAAATAAAAGAGGAACACACCTTGTAGAGTAGCACAGACATTGGTAACTGGGCAACTGATTTCATCTGTAAAGGAACAGAAAACAGGTGAAGGACATTCAGTAAATGTGGAGGAATGTTGTATACATTCGATGTAATCTGATTGCAGAACGAACCTTATAATTGACAAATAATTGAGGCACCATAGACAAAAATCCAACTGCATAGACCCCTGTAATAATAATAATACTAATATATATTGTACTACTACTAATAAATGCTATGTAGAAAACAACATGCGTGACTATGATGATTAAGGACTTACCACTGACAAGACTGTTGATAATCCAAAAGTACCAAGTACTAAAATATGATAAAGAAATTGGTCACTAAAAGTACATGTAGTGTTTAAATAAAAATATTACAATCCACTATGAAGCTGTTTTATACCTTTTGTTTCGAAGGTATATGAAAGAGTATACAGCCCCACCCATGCACAGAGGATACATTAAATACAACAAGAATTTCATCGCCTGGGAAAGAAAATACATTCATTTAACATAAATATTCTATAAGGTTTAGTTTTGTCACAGATGGTCAGTGCCAAATAATTTCAATACCCTGGAATCAAGTTCTTCTGTTGCTCGCTCCATGGCATCTGCTCTGTCATTCTAAAAAGAACAACAGTACAATAACCTGAGAGAAACTCCACCATGGCCCAGTAATAATTCCCTACCACACCGGCCTCTAGCCCCAGCTTCTGTGTAGGATTAGGGTTACAGATATATTTTGATGTTCTACGTTTGAGGGTCATCTAGCCCTTCAAATGAGTTGTGGCAGAAAAAAACGATAAGAATGCTTTGCACACTGAGGTTATGTAACATAACCTTGGTATAATGTGTTTGTACGTTTACAATGTTGATGTATTTTGTGTAAATGACCAACTGGAAATGACAGGACATACATACGTACATTATATATTGTGTATCATGTGTATGAGACTTGAAAAGGTTTGGCAGTGATTTTTGTAATTTCCATTGATCAAATATCAGTAAAAGGTAGAAATGTCTCCCTGAAATAGTAGATATGCTTTTATGTTAGAAGTGGTGTCCAATTTCCTAGGTAACAATTTCAACTTTTTATACATTAATTGTGAAGAGCAGTCAGCAAGGAAATTAGGATTGGACCAATGTCTGTACAGCATACAAGCAAACCCAGCTTCAATCCAAAATGTTCTATTGTATCCATGGTATCAAGAATAAACACAATTATAAAATAACTTACTTTAAAACTGGGCCAAACTGCAAAGACTCTGCCGAATTTCCAAAGCTGAGGAGATAAGAAGAACAGTTTTAGAGTCTTGCTGACGTCTTTCTTTCTTATTTTAACATGAGGCGGACAAATCTGGGCTTTGGTACCTCAATTAGGGTTAACAATCCCATAGGGATAAGGGTGAGCCAGCTGGTTTGTTCTTCCAGAAGATGGAGGAATATAACAACAGTGCTGAAACACCTCCAGATCACTTCAGGAAAAAAGAGGCATGTTAAACATGTTCGAATTAGAATGTTTGCACACAGGAACCTACATTAGAAATTCTAATGCATCACACGACATCACTTGACATGGGTTGTTTCTAATACAAGAACGGCTTACTGGTCATTTGAGACTACAGTATTTATTTAATGTGGCTCTTACCTGAACGCCTGGAGATGCCTGATAAACTCTTTTTCCCTCTCCAAAAGCTCACATCGTTTTTCATAGCAAATACCTCAAAGGAGAGCTAGAAACCATAAACAAACATATAGTGCTTTATACAATGGAATAACGTCACAAAGCAGCTTTACAGACAAGAACTACAGGCTATTACAGTGAACTGTATAGAGGTTAATATTTATCCCTAACATATTCCACATGTTCATTTAATGTACAAATGTATTCATATAATGTCAAAATAAACAAATAATCTCACGTGAAATGCAGGTACCAGGATTGACAAAACCAAAACGTGAAGCCCTGTCTCAACAAACATGGCTTTAATCTCATCAAGCCTTTGCTCAGAAAATCCTGAAAGTTAACCAATAGGAAATTGTTGAATTATTTCATTAATTTAAAACAAGGATTGTTTAAAATATAAAATATTTGAGGTCAATGAATATCTGTGGTGCAAAACATTCACCGAATTATAACGTACTTACCGAAATGTTTGAGCGAGTATACGACGGCTTGTACATGGATCCACATTCTAAATTTACGAAGTGTTACTGTATCATATGATATGGTGAGTGGGACTGTTTTTGTCGTGCTGTTGATCTCCTTCATAATGACAGGAAATGTAGGAAATTAGAAAAGTAAATAGCAAACATGCTGTATGAATGACAAAGAAGCAGAAGCATTCATTTTACATACGATTAAATCCTTTAGTCTGCTCCTCATTTCATCAACAAGTAAAAGGGGAAGATATACTTGCTTTTTGTCCTTTTTCCCATCTTCAACTCTGAGCAAAAACATGCTGGTTTGTTACACAATTGAGCAGTAATCGATATATATATGCTGCATGCTATTTGACTCATTGAACGTACATCTTCATGTATTTGCGCAGGTCGCTGGGCACGGCTGCATGGTTAAATGTGAAGTCTTCCGTCATCATGTTCAGAGTGATGCGGGATTTCCAGTAGGACAGGGCATTTTGCTCTTCTCCTCTCTGAAATCAACAGAAATAACAGAAAAAAGGATTAGAGCCTTCAAATAAGAATGGTGGCATGAACTTTAGCTTACACTCCATTGTCTGCACAGTCTGTGATTTGTTTCTGACACATTTCACTTATTTTGAATTATGGAATTATGATTATGAGAAACAATAAGCACTGGTTAACACTATTACCTTCTGAGTCTGTTTGGCAGAATCAGCGATGGCAATAAATGGAACTGGTAACATTTGAGATGTCAGGCGAGCCACAATTCGCACATATTTGTTGTCTTTCCATGGTGTAACTCCACTCTTATGCACAAACATGACAGCATGCAGGGTCCCATTCTTTAGATGCAGTGCAGACAATGCCACACTGAGATTCCTTTCTCAAAGAGAAAGTGAAACAACGATGTCAAATGAAGTACATTATATACATAGAAGATAGTGCAGGTGTACTGCTGTTATTCGTGATTACGTCACAACTGGCTCTCTTATAAAGTATTGCTCTGCAGAGCAGAAGGCAGTTTATAAACAGAGCAATGTGAGTGGCTCAGTTGTACTTGTGAGATCCATCTAAAAATCACCTGTGTTGTTAATCTGAGAGGAGTGCATAAAACTAGTGAGGAGAACTTGTGTAGAAGTGACTGCAAGGGGCATATATCAACATAAGTGTAGAGAATATACAGGTGCATCTTAATAAATTAGAATATCCTCAAAAAGTTCATTTATTTCACTAATTCAATACAAACAGTGAAATACATACATTATATAGATTCATTACAAACACAGTGATCAATTTCAAGTGTTTTTTTCTGTCAATGTTGATATTATTGCTTACAGACAATGAAAACCCACAATCATTATCTCAGAACATTAGAATATTATATAAGACCAACTGAAAAAAGGAATTTTAATGCATATATGTTAGCCTACTGAAAAGTATGTACAGTAAATGGCTCCTTTTTCATGAATTGATGCATCAATGCTGCATGGCATGGAGGCGATCTGCCTGTGGAACTGCTGAGGTGTTATGGAAGCCCAGGTTGCTTTAATAGCAGCCTTCAGTTCGTCTGCATTGTTGGATCTGGTGCCCGTCATCTTCCTCTTGACAATACCCCATAGATTTTCAGGTGTGTTTGCTGGCCCACTGGCTGTGGTTATTAAAACAAGTATTGGTATTTTTGTCAGTGTGGAAAGGTGCCAAGTCCTGCTAGACAATAAAATTTCCATCTCCAATAAGCTTTAAAATTTCCTGGTAGACTTGACTTTGGTGACACTAGAAAATGACATGACTCCCAAACCATCACTGATTTTGGAAACTTCACACTAGACCTCAAGCAGCTTGGATTGTGTACCTCTCCACTCTTACTCCAGACTCTGGGACCTTGATTTCCAAATGAAATGCAGCATTTAATTTCATCTGAAAACAACACATTTGACCAATGAGCAGCAGTCCAGTTCTTTTTTCTCCTTGGCCCAGGTAAGACGCTTCTGGCGTTGTCTCTTGGTCATGAGTGGCTTGATACAAGGAATGCAACAGTTGTAACTGTCCTGGATATTTCAATGTGTGGTGGCTCTTTAAGCACTGACGCCAGCAGCAGTCCACTTCTTGTGAATCTCCCCCAATTTTTTTATGGCATTTTCTTGACGATCCTTTCAAGACTGGGTTATTCTACCACACTTTTTCCTTCCGCTCAACTTTCCATTAATACAGCACTCTGTGAACAGTCAGCTTCTTAGCAATGACTTTTGTGGCATAACCTTGTGTGTCAGTGTCTGCCCATGTATTCCTTATGATTGTATAGCCTGATCCAGACTAAGGGACCATATTAGACACATAGGAAGACTTTGCAAGTGTTTAGTGTTAAATATTCAAATTTTCGGAGATAATGATTTTGGGTTTTCATTGGCTGTAAGACATAATCATCAGCATTAACAGAAATAAACACTTAAAATAGATCGCTGTGTTTGTAATGAATCTATATAATGAGTGCATTTTACTGTTTGTATTAAATTACTAAAATAATTAAACTTTTTGACAATATTCTAATTTATTGAGATGCACCTGTAATGTCACCTTGTAGACCGAAACACCGTTTGGTCACCGTTCAGTGTACATTGGACATATCGTATATAATTCAGTTTATGCATGAACACATTATTAATATCCAATCAACAATAACGTGAAAGCTCTTTTATACTATACGTTTAAAGAAAAAATACTTGCCTTTCGAGTTTAGTATAAACTTCGAATTTGTCCACTTTGAGCAGGAGTGTGTGTGCAGATTCATCATTAGGATCCAGCGTCGAATACACGCTTAGCTTTTATATTGAGAACAGGGCGCTCAGATTACTATGCAGTGCATCCAGATGTTCAACATCGGCTTGTTTTTTATAAGCGGAGAGTGTGTGTGTGTGTGTTTACCTGGAGTCGCGGTTTAGCGGCTAGATAAGATGAAACGCAGTCGTCGCCTTTAGCGATGTCACAGGCTTTAGTGTGTACGAAGCCGTATAAAGCCCAACACGTGTGAAGCACATAGACCACCAACACCCCAACCAACACCTTCCTGTAGGACATCTTAAACTGAGAGCCATTCTTAGGCTTAGAATAGCAGGAAGGGAACATCTTTACATAAAATAAATAAATACATATATAAATAAATGATTAAATAAATAAATAATTACAGACAGACAGACAGACAGACAGACAGATAGATAGATAGATAGATAGATAGATGTTCAGAAATAAGGTCGCTGAATCGGTTTAATTCTCCCACTGCTTCCGGTGGCAGACATAAATCTAAGCACCGTTATTTTCCGAATCTGTGGAAGACAGGAAGGTGCGCCGTTGATGCGCAAATAAAAGGCGCACTGGATGTGGCATCGCGCACCATCTTCTTTCTCTTTTGATCTATACAATTTAACCAAATTAAAATTTTTAGTTGTCATTATTTCTTTATATTTAATAGTGATTTCGGTTTTCCAGATGCTAGTCTAACATGATCGGAGTGCGCCATTTTGCGAGCTATGTCTATTCAGTCGATAAATCTGGCGTTCTGAAGTGACGTTCACCTTCTCGCGCATCAGCAGAGCGCGAGCACTGAGACTCCGCCCACTTTCTACCAGCCGCGACACGAAGGCTGCGGGTACATTACATAACATTACGTTCCTGACTTCTCTACTGCAGGGTAATCCAAATTCGGGCCAGGCTCAGGAATCGCGATATATGATTATTGCCTCATAAGTGGATGGCAAATCAAAAAAAAAAAAACATTCAACTTAATTTAGAACCGGTCATTCCGTGTAATGGGAGTTCTCACAGGATGTTAACCATTAGTGTAGATGAGGAATGTGATGAGGTCAGGATCAGCACTCTCTCAGTACAAGTAGTATCATGTGTATATCAGCAGAAAAGGTGAAATATCAGATCATCATAAAATAGTATTTTAAGAAATATGGAGTGTGTTAGAGTACAAACACCATCAAGACTAGAAATAGCATGTAGAAGCAAAACTAAAAAGCATTCTTTATAAAAAAAAAGCCCTATATGTACCTATATATCCCTATAGCCCTATATATCAACAAATGAGACACAGATGTTTTACATTTTGAACAGAATTATGTAAATAAATCAACTTTTTCATGATATTCTAATTTGATGACCAGCACCTACAGGGGTTAGACAGAACGTTTCCTGACTTGCTTCTCCAAAACACCCCAAAGTGGCTTTTGATACGTCACAAAGACTTGCTATCTTTGTCACACCAACAATTTGTCCTCTTTTGAACTCTGGTATTTCACCCATAATGTTGTGTGCAATTGCAATTTTTTAAGCAAAACTGTGCTCTTACCCTGCTAATTGAACCTTCACACTCTGCTCTTACTGGTGCAATGTGCAATTAAT
>JAOUQV010000040.1:13385508-13399467 GCA_028565295.1 Aspidoras spilotus
ACCAGCATCACGTAGTGACCTGGCCACTATCCTGCAAGAAGAATGGATTAAAATCCCTCTGACCACTGTGCAAGACTTGTATGTGTTATTCCCAAGACGAATTGACGCTGTATTGGCCTCAAACGGAGGCCCTACACCATACTAATAAATTATTGTGGTCTAAAAGCAGGCGTTTCAGTTTCATTGTCCAACCCCTGTATTTACCATGTACTTTATATGTAACACTAACAAGATTTTTCTTCATGGTGACTAGATTTCTGATCAATCATTCTGCTATGTGTAGGTGAATGTGTGCGCTGCATGTTCTGGAATAATTTAGGATGTATTCACTTTGCTATGGGGAAGCACAATCTGGGCATCTTCTACTTTAAGAAAGCCCTGCAAGAGAATGACCATACATGTGCTCAGCTAGGAGATGGCAAAAATGTCCAAGGTAAGTGGCAGATTTAATCCTACACATAAGGGTGATTATTTAAAACTTGTTTCGGTAAGGGGAATTCATAACATATATATAATATGATAAATTAATATCAATATAATCAATTTGAAACAATAATTACCTGCAGTATGAAAAGAATATATCCTACTCAGACAGTACTAAGATGCCATAGCAGAACAAAACAATCTGAACTTCAATGTTGGTGAATGTTGCTTTTTTTTTATTATATAAAATAACCGTTGGCTTAAATGGCAACTGAAGGAATGGACAGAATTGTCTTTTACAGTGATTGGCACTGTCACATGATATGAAATTATCGTGGATATTCAGTATAATTCGCAAGTTAAAGATTATACAGAACAGCTGAAGAGGCATGGAGAACAAAGATATCTATCATTTTATTATGAAGGATCGTTTGACAATGCTATTTATACTTGGAGAAAAACCTTCTGAAAATTGTGGCAATTATAGGGTTCTCCACTATAACTTTATAATTAATCCTGCTCTAGCCTCTTTACATTTTAAACTCAATTTTCCCCGGAGTAGAATAGGTCCTCAGATCTTTTCCAGGCTTCTCGTAAGAGGCGATCAAAGGGGCACCTTATTTGCAGTTAGGTGCGACCCGTTTCAGTGGAAAAGGGGATTCTGGTGTTTAAGGAGACTGTGGTTGCCAAGCCTCCAACACGACACTTTGGCCCCAACTTTGTCTACACGGGAGGTTGGAGTGGCCCGCTTCAATCATTCGGCTGGTCAGGACTTGCCTCTGAGTTTCTCTAGAAGGCGCTGGCTGAGGGTCAATTGGGAAGCTTTAAAACATCTAATGTCTGCCTGAGTATACCGTTTCTATAGCCCTGGTGCAGAGCGGCTGGATTTCTGCGACATGTAGCACCCCCAGTTGGGCTCTGAGGTGGGCGGAGAGTAGGAACGATGAATCTTTGTGGTTCATCCTTTTGGAATCTCTAACATTGGACTATCCTTTGTCCAAACTTTCACCTTTTGGAAATTGATAATTTAATGTAAGTGCTCGAGCCAGGATTTGAACAATCTTATTTAACAGTTACTTTTGCCCATTCTCATGCTGGGAGACTTCAACGCCCACAACCCTATATGGGGCAGTGTCAGTACAAATATTAAAGGCAGATTGGTGGAGCAACTGCTTACTTCAAGCAGCTTATGCTTATTAAATTCAGGTTCCAATAAATCCCTTCATCCAGGACATGGGTTATATTCCGCTATTGATCTGTCTTTGTGTTCTCCTGAGGTTTATACTGACATGACCTGGAAAAGAGTAGGCGACCTTTGTGGAAGTGACCACTTCCCTTTGCTCATTGGCATACAGAATAAGCTCTGCACAGCATCTGAACAGAAATAGAATTTGAAAAAAGCTGATTTGACCATTGTTTAGCTATTTGATCCGGCTGCAAATAACTCTATGAAGCAGCTTTCTGATATCCTTCTCTGCTTTGCAGCAGATTCAATACCCATATCCTCATTGAGGCCATGGAAACACAGAAATCCATGGTTTGACGATGATTGCAAGTCTGCTATTAGATTACGTAAAAAATCTGATAGAGAGTTTAGCAACCAACCCACCATGACCCTTTTAGGGCACAAGCTCAAAGGATGATCAACCAGGCCAAAAGACGTTTCTGAAAGCCATATATCTCAAATCTGAAAGTAACATCATTAATACTAGTGTGGAATATGGTCAAAAACATGATGAATAAAGAAAGGCCCTTCCACCTACATCACATCAAGACTGAAGATCACCTTTTAACCACTGAAAAGGAAATTGCTGTTTTTGCAGCACATTTCAAATTAATTTCAGTGGTGAACTATTACAAAGATTTTAACAAGATTAGACTTTGCAGAGAGCTGTCATCTGTTTGCCTTAAAACAACTACCAAAGAAGCATATAATAACCCTTTTACACTGGAAAAATTTATATTTGCAATAAACACCTCAAATGATTCTGCAAAGGGTCCTGATTTCATCCATTACCAATTCCTTTAATACCTCTCCCATACGTTTCTCTTATGCTTTCTACAGTGCATAATCAGCATCTGGTTGGCAGGAGAATTCCCTGAATTTTAGAAGGAATATGAGGTTCTTACTTTTGTTAAACCAGTAAAAGATCCCTCTGACTCAAACAGTTAGCCAATGGCACTTACAGGCTTCCTGGGTAAGACCGTTGAACCGCTGGTGAATCGGAGACTTGTGTGGTTCCTGGAGATTTAAATTGATTTAAGTCTGTGATGCACGGTCACGAAACTTGGTACTGCCATAAAATAGCCAATATGTTGCTAATATGGCACTAAACACAAACAAAGTGTAAAGAAATTGCATAATTGTTTTACAGCAGAAAACACCTATAAGGGCTGGAATTGAACAGCAGAGCTTACAGTGAGTACAGAAAGTATTCAGCCCCCTTAAAATTTTCACTCTGTTTCATTGCATCCATTTGCTAAAAACAAAGTTTATTTTATTTCTCATTAATGTACACTTCAGCCATATATAAACCACACGGCTCACAGTGCATGTCCAAGCAAATGAGAATCTTTAGGTTGAAGGAACTGCCCAAGGAGCTCTCAGCCAGATCTGTGCCTTGCCACAATTCTGTCTAAGGTTACAAAATTTCTGCAGCACTCAAGGTTCCAAAGAGCACAGTGGCCTCCATAATCCTTAAATGGAAGAAGTTTTGGACAACCAGAACTCTTTGTAGACCTAGGTGTCTAGCCAAACTGAGAAAAATGGGGGGGGGGGTGCTGTAAGAGGAAAGGGAGAAAGGTACTCAGTCAACTATCACTGCATTTCTCCACTAGTCGGAGCTTTATGGCAGAGTGGCCATGACGAAGTCTCTCCTCAGTGCAAGACATATGAATGCCTGCATAGAGTTTGCCAAAAACACGTTAAGGACTCCCAGACTATGAGAGATGAGTTGAAGATTGAACTTTTTGGAGTTGAATCTTAGCGGTACGTGTGGAGATACTATCCCAACAATGAAACATGGTGGTGGAAGCATTATGCTATGGAATGTTTTCCAGCTGCAGGGACAGGATGACGGGTTGCAATTGAAAGAGAGATGAATACAGTCAAGTACAGAAATATCCTGTGCTCTGGGCTGAAGGTTCACCTTCCAACAAGACAATGACCCTAAGGACTAAAATAACAAAGGAGTGGATTCGGAAAAACTGTGACCGTTCTTGACGGGCCCAGCCAGATCCCTGAACTAAACCCAATTGAGCATCTCTAGAGAGACCTGAAAATGGCTGTGTACCAACTTTCACCATCCAACCTGATGGAACTGGAGAGGATCTGCAAGGAAGAATGGCAGGATCCCCAAATCCAGGTGTGAAGAACTTGTTGCATCATTTCCAATAATGATAGTCCCATGGCTTTACTAGCTCAAAAGGGAGCTTCTACTCAATACTGAACAAAGGGCATGAATACTTACCATGTTATATTTTATTTTTTTTTAAATACATTTGCAAAAATGTCTACATTTCTTTTTTTTTCTGTGAAGATGGGGCGCCGAATGTGCATTTAAAATGAACTTTTTTGATTTTAGCAAATGGCTACAATAAAACCGAGTGGAAATTTTAAAGAGGTCTGAATACTTTCCATACCTGCTGTATGCTTTCTTCCCAGTAAAAGGCTGGTAATTATGAGAAATTCTAAGGCGGATCTCCGTTATAATCTTAGAGATCAAACTATCAACTTACAGTTTTTGACTTGCTGTCCCTAATAAATGTAAAAAAAACACATGTATTCTCCAATGCAATTATTGCTTCTGTTTTATAGCTGATATTGAACTAAATCAAATTAAGAATGTAGTGTACTTGGGGTCTATATTGTGATGGTTTGAAAAAGTACTTTTACCTAGCTTTACAACTTTACATCTTGCAGTAGCAGGATTTTTCCCTGATCTGATTGCTTAATTGATGCTCTGACAATCTTCTGAGCAAAATTCTGTTTTTTCTTTACTTACAGCTAAAATGTTCACAGGTATTCCTATGTGTGCTCTGCTTGCCAATAAGCGCTATGAGCTGCTTTATAACTGTGGCATTCAGCTGCTTCACCTCGGCCGGCCGCTGGCTGCCTTTGAATGTTTAATGGAGGCGGTGCAAGTATACCACTCGAACCCTCGTCTCTGGCTGCGGCTCGCTGAGTGCTGTATTGCTGCTAATAAAGGGGTAAGACAGATTAACTTGTACACTTATATAGTAAGGAATGTCACTGTTTGTTTATTGCATTCTGGACAAACAAATAATTTTTATTTTTTTTTGCAGAGTTCAGAGCAGGAAAATAAAGGCCTTCCCAGTAAAAAGGGAATTGTTCAGTCTATTGTAGGACAGGGTTATCATCGCAAGATTGTCCTGGCATCACAGTCCACACAGAACACAATCTACAGGTGTGCTATCCTGCTGTGTATGATATGGATATTTAATTTTATAATATTGGTTATAATGTTTAATTTGTACGATTTTTCAACTCCATTTATTTGCATATATTTAATATTGCTATTTAAATGCTAATCCGTCTAATATATATATATATATATTTCCCCCAAAGTATGTAAATATTCCACTGGTACTTGAACTCATCCCATTTAATTCTATCCAGTTAAATGTCGCGCTCTATGAACAATAGTCCCAAAGACGTAAATGACTTTTTAGATAACATTGTAAATTTGACTCTTTTTACCTCTCAGTTTTACATAAATGATAAACGCCTATTTGTTTGTTATGCCATACACTGTCATCGTTTTGTGATGATTGGCTGCACAAATTAGTCACTTTTCTCTAATGCCGTCTGTCTCGTGTCACTTGTAACAGTCTGACCCCTGATGATCCAGTCCATGTTGTGATGTTTTCCATTCAGGTTAATCTCGGTATTCCATGTTTCTGATACCTTCCACAAGTGTCATTATACTTCCTTCTATGCGGTCATGTGGGAGCCTCAGCACATTACATGGTAACATAGCTTGAGGGAATTTATGTGGTTTTTTAACTCCTTTTCTGTTCGGGCCATCTTGTAGTCTTTCTCAGTTAACATCTTTATCCTCCGGAGGCACTTAATACGTCTTTCTTCTTCTTTCGTCAGTGTTTCGGCTCCACCTACATATGTTGCTATAGGCCGGGCCAAGCTTGGTAGCATGGTATTGGTTCTAATTGATTTCCCATATCTTTTTTTTTATTTTAACATCACCACAATACTGATTACCATTCTTGACTTCACAAGCACAGTCTGTACTCTACATCCCAAATATACTATATTGCCAAATGTATTAGCTCACCCTTCCAAATCATTGATATCAGGTGTTCCAATCACGTCTATGTCCGCAGGTGTATAAAATCAAGCACCTAGGCATGCAGACTGTTTTTACAAACATTTGTGAAGGAATAGTTCACTCTCAGGAGCTCAGTGTATTCCAGCGTGGGACTGTGATCGGATGCACAGACAACTGTCAGCTGTATTACTTGTGTAAGAAAATGAAAGTGTTTGGGAACAGCAACTTAGCCACAAAGTAGTAGGCCATGTAAACTGAGCAGCGGATGCTAATGCGCATAGTGCTAAGAGGTCGCCAGTATTCTGCAGAGTCAATCATTACAGACCTCCAAACTTAATGTGGTCTTCAGATTAGTTCAAGAACAGTGCACAGAGAGCTTCATGAAATGAGTTTCCGTTGTCAAGCAGCAAAATCTGTGAGTCCAGGCAGGTGAGCAAATGCTTTAGGCAATATAGTGTATGTGATTGTTGACTTGCTCCAAATCCTTGTAGTACTCTTCTCATCACTTGTTCTACTAGGATGTTGAGCAGGCATAATGGGATGTTACATTCTCATCGGGGTTCTAAACCATGCGGATGTGTGATTAGCTGCTCTGATGGCTGCCACTGTTGACTAGAGATTTTCGAGCAGTTGGAGCAGGTCTGAAGGGAATCCCATCTCATAGTTGTACCATGCTATGTTGAATGCCTTTAAAATGTCAAACTTGTTTTGTGACAGCTCTGAAACATTGTCCTGTTTGTTTTCATCCAGCAGGTGGCACTATTTTTATTTTTTTTGCCTTTAATTTTGTGCAAATGTGTGTGTGCCTGTATGTGCAGTGAAGGCCAGTCAGCAGCAATCCCTGTAGCAAGTATGGAGTTTGCAGCAATCTGCTTACGAAATGCATTGCTCCTGCTTCCCGAACACCATCAAATTGAAGGCAAACCCGAGATTAGCTCGAAAACCTCCAGCCAGTCAGGCAACACGGAGAGTGGCAGTGAAAACTGTGATGCTTGCAGGTAAACACAAAGGCAGTAGCATAAGCACTAAATGTGTCGGATTCAAACAACCACTGGAATTTGCTGATTTACTCATTTTTGTGCATTTAATAGTGGAATGATTCAGTATTCCTTTCAACCTATATGATTTACAGTGGGAAGAGCCAAGAGGGAGACAAGTTCATTCCCGCTGCTCCTTCATCACCTCTCCGGAAACAGGAAGTTGAGAACCTCAGGTAAGGTTAAAATTCATCATCAATTCATAAAAGTCATCTTAAAAGTGACATCTTTACATCTTTTCAGCCTTTCTTCGCTCAGATTTTTCTGTCCACCTGGGGCCATTTTGCTTTTTTCTTCCTCATCTGTCGGTTCAGACACAGGGGAGGGTAGTGGGTGGGTTAAGGGGTGACCTGGAATTGACACTCTGATACAGTGACATGTTTACGAGCCAACCAGCTACCTACTCGGGTTTCGCTTTCCGGAATCCGGTAAGCCTTTTGTGTTCCAGTCAACTGCTGGGAACTGTGCACCTCCTTTTTTCTCTTTCCCACTGTTATTTTTCCCCCCCGTAACCCCTTTAATGATCAACTTGTGGTAAATCTAGCACTAACAGGAAACAGAACAAGCTAAGGGGGTTATGAAGGGTTTAATTGAGAATCCCACCACTTATGGTTTTGTTTAGGACATTCTAAAACTTTGATTTGTAGTATAAATATGGATTTGTAGATCGACTGAGAGACAATTGCAACAATATACTAAACCTTTGCAGTCTGTGTATGAATGTGATTGAATCAATAAAACATTTTAATCAGACTACTAATTTATTACTGAGTATTTATGGCTATTAGTCAGTCAATTTAATGAAAGAGCCTATGCTCCTTTACACAAAAATGTAAATGTGCGCATAATTTTTTAAATAGTCTCTTGATTATATATATATTTTTTAAAAAAAAACCATCAGTTTACTGTGTATTTATCATGTAAATATTCTTCTAAAATGCTCTAGTATAGCATCATCTAGACATACGACTACGTCTGGTATGTATTAGTATCTCTGAGTCACAGATGTCCAGCATTTCCAGATGCACTTTTACTTATTGGATGTAAATTAAATTTTTGATTTGTTCCTTGAAAATCTACTAGGTTTAAATAAGTGTTATTCAAGTCTAAAATTTAGAATGTATTAAAATATTTCTATTTGATTCTGTCTTTCTCACAGGTGCTGCATTTTAGCCTGCAGTTCATATGTGGCTTTGGCCCTTGGAGACAACTTGATGGCACTTTCTCATGCAGATAAACTTTTACATCAGCCAAAGCTGTCAGGATCTCTCAAGTAATTTGATTAAATTGCAGAGATTTATGCTTTAGAAATACATTTTAATGCCATTTTATTTGATTGATTCTCATCTGAATTGTCTTAAAGACTTAAATGCATATACATGTGCATCTCAGTAAATTATATCTTATATATTATATAAAATATTAACAAGTTAATTAATTTCAGTAATTCGATACAAACAGTGAAATACATACATTATATAGATTCATTACAAACACAGTGATCTTGTTCTAGTGTTTATTTCTGTTAATGTTGATGATTATTGCTTATAGCCAATGAAAACCCAAAATCATCTCAGAAAATTAGATTACTATATAAGACCAACTGAAAATTATTATTTTTTTAATGCAGAAGTGTTGTCCTACCAAAAGTATGCACTCAATACTTGGTTGGGGCTCCTTTTGCACAGATTACTGCATGGCATAAAGATCAGCTTGTGGCACAGCTGAGGAGATTTGATATCCCAGGTTGCTTTAATAGCAGCCTGCAGCTCGTCTGCATTGTTGGGTCTGGTGCCACTCATTTTCCTCTTGAAAATACTCCGTAGATTCCCTATGGGGTTTATGTCTGACGAGTTTGCTGGTCAATCAAGCAGAGTGATACTGTGGTTATTAAACTAGGTGTTGGTACTTTTGTCAGTGTGGGCAGGTGCTAGGTCCTGCTGAACAATTAAACTCCATCTCCAAAAAGCTTGTCGGCAGAGGGAAGCATGAATTGCTCTAAAATCTTCTGATGGACTGCTGCGCTGACTTTGGCCTTAATATAAAATGGTAGACCTACACCAGCAGATGACATGACTTCCCAAACCATCACTGATTGTGGGGCAGTCGTAGGCTTGTGGTTAAGAAACCAGCCTTGCTACCAGAAGGTCCCTGGTTCTATTCCAAGTACCGACAAGTCATAGCTAAAGTGCCCTTGGGCAAGGCATCTAACCCCCAGTTGCTCCCCGGGTGCTGTGCTGGCTTCTCACTGCTCTGGGCACTTGTGCTCACATTACCTATGTGTGTCTGTGTGTGTTTGACTGCACGGATGGGTTAAATGCAGAGGACCAATTGCACTGTGTTTTGTTGGTCATGAGTGGCTTGATTTGTTAACAGGAATTCGACAGTTGTAGCCCATGTTCTGGATATGTCTGTGTGTGGTGGATCCTGAAGCACTGACTGCGGCAGCAGTTCACTCCTTGTAAACCTCCCCTACATTTTTTTAGTGGGCTTTTCTTGACGTTTCTTTTTTAGGCTGGGGTTATCCCGGTTTCTTGTGCAACTTTTTTTTTTTTTACCACTTTTTTTTTACTTTCACTCAATTGTTCATTAATATGTTTGGATACAGCACTCTGAGAACAGCCAGCTTCTTTAGCAATGACTTTTGTGGCATAACCTCCTTGTAGTGTGTCAATGTCTGACAGTGTCTTCCCCATGATTGTGTAGCCTACAGAACCAGACTATTGCGGATGTTTTGTGTTAAATATTCTAATTTTCTAAGATAAAGATTTTGGGTTTTCATTGGCTGTAAGACATAAACACTTGAAATAAATCACTGTGTTTGTAATGAATCTATATATTGTATGTGTTTCACTATTTTTATTGAATTACTGAAATAAATGAACTTTTTGAAAACGTGCTAATTTATTGAGATGCACCTGTATGCTGCAGAAAATGTTTTTTCTCCTCATAAAACTTTTACTGGTTGACCAAGTCTGCAATAAATTCACCCAATAGGTGGTTATATCACACTTTTATAAAAGGCATGCCAGTTGCACATTCCATCAGTTAATATTATTAATTATCTTGAATGTTTTCTGAAACTGGTTCAGCACTGTAAATCCCCTGTAGTGAAGTACATTTGTGCTGCCTTTTATAGTCGGTGCCTAGTGTACAGTTCTCAGGTTCCACTGTCATTTATACACTGCTAAATCTCTGATCTCTCTGGACCAAATTTCTGACGCCATCACTCACCTCAACGCTGAGAATGTTACCAGCTATGGGTTCACTTTGGCACGTTTGACTGCTGAGATATTTAGAGCTAGAAGGTGTGGTGCGGGTGTTTCAGCAGCAGCTGCACTTCTTGTCTGTGCCCATACAATGGAATCACACGTTATCAAGTGCAAAGTGTCCATTAACAAACATCTAGCTAAATTTCGCACAGTGACCGGCCATGTGTGGTTGATCCAGTAAGAGTGAGGCGAATTAGTTGCAGCAGGCATTGGTCAACATAGTGTGTAGCAACCCTTTATTAGCCAGGTTTTCTAATAGACTCTTGGTTCTGTATAGTGTTGAGCAGCAAGGATTTTTTTTTTCTCTCTCTCAGAAATAAGTTGTATGATTCTCGCTGATTAAGCAGTTATATTAATAGTAATAATGGCATTTTGTATGTTAGTTAATGCTGTTGGTGTGATAACACATACTACGGATGACCTTTGTAAATACCAGAGCAAAGCAGAGACTTTTTAAATATTATTAATTATATTTAATGTTTTCTGGAACTGGTTCAGAACTTTAAATCCCTTGTAGTGAAGTACATTTGTGCTGCCTGTTGTAGTCAATGCCCGGTGTACTGTTCTCAGGTTCCTCGGTCATTTATATGCTGCTGAAGCGCTGATCTCTCTGGACCGAATCTCTGATGCCATCACTCACCTCAACCCTGAGAATGTTACCGATGTGTCATTAGGTGTGTCACCAAGTGAACAAGACCAAGGTAAACACACCTGCCTTAACACAAACTTTGAGCAAGCATGCTATTTCAGTGTGTTTTAAACTAGTCTATACCTGCAGGTTCAGATAAAGGAGATTTGGAGCCTGTTGAACCCTGTAAGTATTTTTCGCTCATGTTTCTATTTATTTGGCACTCCAGTAGGTAACTTCACAGTAACGGATCAAATAGTAAATCTGTGGTTTGATTTCTGACCGTGCTTTTTATGACTATGTATTTATGTGTGTAGCAGGGAAACAGACTCCTTTGTGTTATCCCAGTAGTCTGAGTGCAGCCAGGGCCATGATGCTCTTTAATTTGGGTAGTGCTTATTGTCTCAGGAGTGAATACGAGAAAGCACGCAAGTGTCTTCATCAGGTAACAAATACATGGATTTAATTAACTAGTGGTGTTGGTCTACTATCTGGTCCATTTTAGATTTTACCTTATCTTTGCCTTTGCAGGCAGCTTCTATGGTCAGTTCAAAAGAGATTCCACCAGAAGCTATTTTACTGGCAGTCTATCTGGAGCTGCAAAATGGTATGTTCCAAGTCAGTTTCATTGTCTGACTCCTGTACATTAGATTAAGTAGCTTTCAGCATGACCAGAATTGTGAAAACAATGTTGGATTCAGGTTTTTTTTGAGATATTGTTAAAACCTTTATTTTATTTTATTTGGTTTGTAAATAAAAAAATCATTAGTGTATGTCTCTGCTTTAATAAAGTGATTAAAACTTGATCACAGGTAACACACAGTTGGCTCTCCAGATCATCAAACGAAATCAGCTGCTCCCGTCTGTGAAAACCTCGTCTTCTCCAGAGCAGCGCAAGAAGCCTCCGCCATTCCAACCTGTGCAGCCCATCCAGCCCATCCAACCTATACAGCCAATCCAGCCCATCCAGCCTATACAGCCTATACAACCTATACAGATGCCCTCTTCCTTCACACGAGTTCAGCGCAAATGAACCACACACCCTGGCTACAACCTCTTTATAACACTTATTTATGAGCCTGGAGCAGCATGTATGGATGAACGAGTGAGCTGTGCAGAGGACAGAGTGCAGAGTAAAGGCTTGTGAACAAGTTAGTTCATTTCTTAAATATGTATATTCACATCATCTGAGGTCCATGAAATCTTAAATAAATTTTATTTACACTATCATGTGGTGTGTGTGATTTCAACAGAAACTACCCAGCAATGGGTCTTTTTTTCCCCCCAAATAATCAGCGTTGTGTTTTTAATCAGCCACTTGTCTTATGGGTATTTTATTCAGGTATGTGAGCACAAAATACAGAAAGTGGAAATGAAGGAACAAAATAAAAATGCAGGAAACTAATGAAGGATAGAAATACATACAATAGTGGTACAGATTTGTATCATTTCTGATGAATGAGTGAGTTATTTACTCTACATGCACTACATTGTCCCTCAGATAACGAAAATGCAAACAAAGTACAGACTGTAAATAAAAACAGAATGTAATAATTTACAAATGTCCAAGACTAACATTATATTCACAATAAAACATGGACAACATGTCAAATGTTGAAAGTGAGACATTTTAACATTTTCATGCCAAATACTGGCTCATTTGAAATTTCGTGATGGCGACACATCTCAAAAAAGTTGAGACGGAGCAATAAGAGGCTGGAAATAGTTAAAGGTACAAACTATTGCAACTCATTAGGTCAATAACATGACTGGTTATAAGAAGAGCATCTTGCGTCGCATGGGCAGCTTATACATCTGGAAGGACACCATCAATGCTGGAAGGTATACCCTGGTTCAAGAGCAACATATGCTCCTATCAAGATGACGTCTCTTTCTGGGAAGACTGCATTTTCCAACATGAGAACCACATACTGCATTAATTACAGTATCATGGCTGTGAAGAAGAAGAAGGATCCGGGTACTGAACTTTGACCCATAGAAAACATTTGGCGCATCATAAAATGAAAGATATGACGAAAAACAAACCTAAGACAGTTGAGAAACTAGACACTGGACAAGAATGGGTTAACATTCCTATCCCTCAACTTGAGCAACTTGTCTTCTCAGCCTCCAGACGTTTACAGACCGAGAGAAAAGGGGACGTCTCACAGTGGTAAACATGGCCTTGTACCAACTTTTTTCAGATGTTTTGTCGTCACATATGGAATTTTTAAACTTCCACAACATTCCAACATCATTCCGATTTTATTTACAATTTGTACTTTGTCCCAACTTTTTTTGTAATCGGGTTTGTATGAAAACTAGTACACATTTTGTTCTGAATCATGAAGAGATTAGTAGGACCGGTACTGAGAAAAAAAAATTCCATGTTCCTAACTCGTTACGGTTAAACTTTCAGACCATCCGGATAGTTTTTATATTCGATAAAGACAACATGAATAATAAGACACTGCCGCTTTTAAGTGATCATTTATTACTTTGTCCACACACTGTAAATGACTTTTTCACGTCCAGCCAGGTGAGTTTTAAGAGCAATCAATGAAATGGACAAAATGGCATTCTTTGTTTTCATGTTTTATTTCATTCTGACATTAAACACGCAGCATTTGTGCGATCTGTAACGGCCACGTTTGACTAACATCGCCAGTAAAGCAGACAACTGGGAGTGAACTGGGTCAACTGGGAGTGAACTGAGTGAAACCCTTGAGAGAGCATTTGAAACAGAGCTGATGCAGTAGTGTTTATAAAATCATCTTCGTAACTGAACCTTTCCCACGTGTGCTCTTAGTGATGCTCAACATGACTGTTATTGATCACCCCAGTGATTTTTTTCCCCCTCTGTGCTCATGGTGATGGTTTGGCAAATGCACATAAATCAGGGCGACTACTTCTGTCTGCCCCATTGCAGTGATACTCGAACTTGAAACGTTACCAGACTAAATAACAAAGACAATATTTGCAGTGTTATCAATAATCAATTAACGAACATTTGTTACACTACACACTCAAGCATTCTGACACTGGTGAGGTTTATCCCCAGTTCACATCACCCCTTCTTTAATCATCGTCATTTTTTGAATCAACTAAGAATGTAATATATTTTCAGATTGCCATGTTCCTTTTCAGAGTCATACATTTTCAATAATTGTTGTAGGATGGAGTGGATGGAGAAAAGTGTTAGGAGTGTTGTGTGACAAAAGGTTGCAGCAAAAGTGAAAGGAAAGGTTTATAAGAGAGTAGTGAGACCAGCCTTGTTGTATGGTTTGGAGACA
>JAOUQV010000040.1:13417682-13432118 GCA_028565295.1 Aspidoras spilotus
CTGTCAATTACAAGTAAATAGCTCATTATTCAAATTAGACAATGAGATGATTTAGTTATTTCTAGCGACTTTTTTATATTGATGAGTTTGCAACACTGTGAGGTGTGCTGGATTCATCCCACTAAATAACCAGGTAGTATTAGGAGCTGGAATATATGTTTGCATTGCTTGATAAAACAAAAGACAGAAAACATGGAGGATGAAGAAAAAATATACTGTTCTTACAGTACATTATCATATTGTAACCCAAACCTTTCACTACATTCAGGATGAAATTAGAAAATAAAATGTTTTAGATATTTCATATATTTCTGACATAAGAATAAACACATTTATATAAATAGCAATTTATGCTAAAACAATTTAAATAAAATAAACAGCAAAACCATCAATATGTTTAAAAGGCCCAGCCCTATGGTGGGTGTGTACTGACTACTATTTAAGATGAGCTCGAAAGTAATGGGCTATTCTGCACTCAGCCACATCAGTCATAAGAGGTAGTGCACATGAATGAAACCACATCAATAGTATTAATTTCACTAATTTTTATTTTTATCCTTAAATAATCAATAATGTTGAAAAAGCACTGAGGAACAGCCTGAAAGAGGGTTCAATGCCCAGTGACTAAATACTTCTCCTGTCTGAGGTTAACTATTATCACCTGCCCACAAAAGGCTTTAGGTGTTTACCTGCCACTATCTCCTTCATTATCCCCGATCATTTTTGCAAGACATTATTGTTAAATGTGTTTTCTCTGGTTCTTATGAAGAATAATTTTATCAAACAACATTATTTAAACTATAAGTAAAAGAAAATCAAATCTGTCTGAAGTGGACGCTTGAATTGAGTTTGTCATTAAATATATCTGTGAATCTCTCACACTTTCAGTGAAGAGCCCATTAGACGAAATAAAAGAACCCTACACCAGCCTGATTGCTCATGATCTTCCTATCTTCCTATTTAAATGGAAACTAACATATCAGCTATTTGTGCACTTCATACAGAAACAGATACATTAAATGTTAATACTCTTTATTAGGAAACTGGGCAGTAGTGTAGTAGCCCAATACAGCACAAGCAGGGCAAATGCTTTGTGCTTTCTGGCGAACTACGAAGTATTTCTCATTCAGCATGCCAGTATCACAAGGCTCACGGGGAGCTGGTGCGCACCTTCAAACTTTTGGCGAAAGGGCAGGAACAACGCTAGACAGGGTGCAAATCCATTGTAGGGCGCACACACATTCACACACTAAACAGGCAATTAAGAGACACCAATTAACCTATCATGCATGTCCTGAAAGCGGGAGGAAACCGGAGTACCCGCACGAACATGGGAAGAACATGCAAACTACACACCGAAATTTCCCCGAGTCGCCTTACCCGGGATCTTCTTACTGTGAGGCTACAGCATTGCATCATTGCACCGTGCCGCCCCATATAGTATATAATGTTACAAATTGTATTTAATTTGAAAATTTTAAATAAATACCGAAGATGTTCTTTAAACAATTATGGATGGCTATTCTAAACCACACAAATAAACAGATAACAGAAGTACTCATACTAATCCTGCTCTACACACACACACACACACACACACACGGCTGATTTCAAAACAAAAGCAAAGTCGTACTGCCCGAGTATTGAAGGTTTCTACTATTAATTCAAATGCATGAACTAGAACTTGAGTGGTTCAACTATGAGAGTGAAGCACACTTCAGAGAAAATGCCCTGAATTACATTCTGATTCTTAGTCACTTTCTCTATGCTTACAACATCTTTCACCCGCTGGCATACAATTCACACACACATGCGTGCTCAGGGAGGTGGCTACCAGCTTACATGACCTCATTGGTTGTTCGTGAGAGGCCAAAGATTCAGCTGGTTTGCTGGCACACAGACTTTTAACATGTGCATGAGTGTGTCTGTGTGTATATATATACACAGTACCTATGTGTACAGCCCTATCCATCCAGCAAATACAGAATGGTTTAATCCAGCTAGAAAACACTTTACCAATCCTTATTCAGATATCTAGAGTGAAACCCTAAAGCAATGGACTACATGCATTTTAGCAGAAGATAGCTGGATGGTTCCACAGCTGGAATGTAAAGAATGAGACAGAGATTAGATAGACTGATGTAGATAGATGTAGATAGACATTGCAGCAGCTTAAGAACACAGGAAATAAATTAGACATTGTGCATGTTAAGATAACAGTTCACAAAGAAGACACGCTGCAGAAACATTTCACAACACTCATTTAGTGTGACAAACGTGTGAAAACGTGCAAAGAGTCATTTTTGTACGATGACTAAACAAAGAAAAACGACAGAAATAGAAAAAAAAATCCCTTAAAGCACCTTGGTGGATCTCTTTCATGGAGAAGACAAGCTGAATGTATTCTAAAACGGCAACCATCCATTTATTAGTCACTGAATCCAGTTATTCCAGACTAGTTTAATAAACTGGTTTGCCTCAATTAACCCAGTTTGTGAATAAACTATTTACCAGCTGAATCCCCAAAGCAAGACATTATGATACTCCATAAGTAATTGGCCAGTTGCAGTTTTATGGAAATGCACTTAAGTACTGACAATTCACTCACGCCATCTATGTCTGTATTGAACAGGGGAGTTGCATAACCGACATCATTTTCTTTCATGCTTGGGCGCATTTAGCGATCCCACGACAAGTGAATCGCACTTCAGGGCACCAAAGTGCAAATACGACCTTAAAATAAACTGTGCCCAATGCTTACATCTTAATAAATTAGAATCATCTAAGAGTTGATTTATTTCAGTAATTTAATACAAACAGTGAAATGCATACATTTATATAGATTTATTTTAAACACATGATCTATATGTGTTTATTTCTGTTACTGTTGATGATTATTGCTTACAGACAATGAAAACCCAAAATCATTATTTTACAGAAAATGAGAATATTACATAAGAACAACAGAAAAAAAATATTTGCAATGCAGATATTTTGGTCTACTGAAAAGTATGTACCGTAAATACACTCAATACTTGGTCAGAGCTCCTTTTGCATAAATTGCTGCATCAATGCAGCATGGCATGGAGGCGATCTACCTGTGGCACTGCTAAGGTGTTATTAAAGCCCGGGTTGCTTTAATAGCAGCCTCCAGTACATCTGAATTGTTGCGTCTGGTGCCTCACATCTTCCTCTTGAAAATACTTCATAGATACCTTACGGAGCTTAGGTCAGGCAAGTTTGCTGGCCAATCAAGCAGAGTGATACGGTGGTTATTTAATCAGGTATTAGAACTTCTGGCAGTGTGGAGAAGTGCCAAGTCCTGCAGGACAATGAAATTTCCATCTCTACAAAGCTTGTTGGCAGAGGGAAGCACGAAGTGATCTAAAATAGGTAAGACGCTTCTGACCGGCTTCTTTAGCAATGACATTTGTAGCATAACCTCCTTGTAGAGTGCGTCGATGTCTGTCAATGTCTTCCCCATGATTGTGTAACCTACTGAACCATTTTAAACACTTAGGAAGACTTTGCACGTGTTATTTGTTAAATATTTTAATTTTTTTGAGATAATCATTTTGGATTTTCATATATTTAAAAATATATGCCTCACAGCAAGAGGGCCCGGGTTCGATCCCCGGGTGGGGCGACATGCGCGTTAGGTAAATTGGAAATGCTAAATTGTCATTCTAGGTGAATTGGAGAAGTTAAATTGTCCGGTCCTAAGCCTGAAATGGTGAGGGTTGCGTCAGGAAGGGCATCCGGCATAAAACATGTGCCCAGATCCTAATGCGAGGAACTCGCTGTGGCGACCCCTGGTGACAAGGAAAAAGCCGAAAGATGAAGAAGATTGTCTACAAGACAAAATCACCAACATTTACAGAACCAGAGCACTGTGTTTGTAATAAAACTAAATATTGTAGGTATTTCACGGTTTGTATTGAATTACTGAAATAAATTTGTGTTTTGGTGATATTCTGATTTATTGAGATGCCCCTGTATATACACACACAGAGTCTCAAAGGACACAGCAAGTAAAAAATGCGAGAAGGTAAAGATTGTTGCCTCTCGTGAATCACCCTGAGAAAAATCATGTCTAATACTTTGCTAATTAAAACCACAATTTAAAGAGTGAGGTTGGTAACATGTTCAACACCAAACACACCATATATATCATTTATTTTTTACAATGTGGTCTAAATAGAAAAGGTGGAAGAAGTGGCATAGGTTTTAAATAATCCATCTCAGCTTTTGACACATTGTTAAACAGGTTAAAACACTCATGTACACCACTTTCCAGGAGCAGGGCTGAAAGGCTGCGAGGAAAATGTCTGTAGTTAGTCATTTCTCATGTCGGTCAAATTGCCTCTTCCTGTGAAACCATGCAGCTCCCGGCGACATTTATTGATGAGACACACCAGACCCTCTGATTGAGCTAGGGGACTGACTTCCGAGAGTAGGAAATAATAAAAGCAAAAGACTAGTGAATCATAGACATTTCAATTGAAATATGTTATTTAGTATGCTCACTATAAGTGTGAAATACTTACAGACACAAAAACCAGCAAACATGTTTAGCTAATGTTTAAACCAATATGATATGAGAGCTTCACAGATAGAGGTACATTTTATCCGGGAGTGTCTGTGAAAACTACAGAGCATATCCCTAGTGTGCTGACCATTCCACATTCCTCTCCAAGAACCAATACCATCAACAAAAAGAATACTCTCAGAGCAGATGGAGGAGATTCTTAGTTCTTTTAGATTTTGGTTTGTTTAAAGTAGGCTCTGCCAGATTTTCTATCAAAGAGGAGTGTACATGGTATAAGAGAAGAAAATGGTTAAAAAAAAAAAAAAAGAACAGGGAAATGGAGTCACTAAAACAGGGTCATAAAAGACATGCTCAAAGGCTTTTCAGAACTGCTTTTACACAACCCCCTGCGAGAAACTGGAGCCTTGCCCCGGCGGTCTCTCAAAACAACCAGGAGATCAAGTTAAAGGCTTCTCAGCACAAACAATTGGCAATCTCACAGTAATGGATATCCTAAACTCGTATTTATCATGTTGGGATATATATATATATATATATATATATATATATATATATATATGAGACTCACTATGACTGTACAACTGTAAAGTGCACAATTCACATATCGTTCAACAACACAAGTTGCTCTATTTGCACTGGTTGTCTTGTTTTTGCACTGTCCCGTCCTGCACGCCGAGAACTATTTCTACATTTTATGTAGGGCTGTATGATCAAAACTGTGTATCGAGTATTTTTAACATTCTGACAGTATATCATGGTATTTATGTTTTATTTTATTATTTATTTTTACATAAATAGCCATTTATATAGGTATGCATTTTATCATGTTGTTAGCACTACATATAATAAAAATGCATTTACAATTTAATCATGAATCTAACAAAAGCTTTGAGTTCTAGCGTTAGCACAAAATTAATACACATGAAACAGGCACACAATGTAACCTATTTTTATTACAAATTATTGCGAATATTAAAGAAAATGTCAATCTTGAAAGGTATTATTAAAAATATTTATTTCATTATTTGTGCCTTATCCACACTGTGGCCAGTGGGTGCCCATCCGGCAACTCTGGGCTTAAAGGCAACAGGGTGGCACTTCATCGTAGGGCATACGCGCACACATTCACACACTAAGGGCTACTTTGGAGACACCAATTAGCCTAACAGGAATATTTTTGGAATGCGCCAGGAACCCGGAGCACCTGGAGAAAAACCTTTATAATTTTATTTTTTGTTTATTATTATAAAACAAATATTCCCGTGCGTTCTGATCCACAAATTAAATTTCCTGCATGTTAAAATGAACTGCCGGTGATTTTGGAAATGATTAAGTATCTATTTAAGTTTTAATATTAGTTCAGTTGCAAAGTATTAGTGTAATGGTGATAATTACAGAGTTTTTGTCAAGTCATGCCATGACCTCATGGTTCGTGTTCTTGTCTAATTTAGCAAACGTTTTCAAATATTATGCCTCGCGCGATAAGTTTGACTATTGTATTTATTTATAATTTATATTATATTCGGGGACAGCCGTGGCTTAATGGATAGGGTAAAGGGCTGAGAACCAAGAGATCGCTGGTTTGAACCCCACTTTAGGCAAGTCCTGGCTGAAGTGCCGTTGAGCAAGGCACCCAATCCCTAACTGCTCCCCGTGCGCCTCAGTAGAGCACAGCACACTGCTCCAGGTGTTCAGCCTTGGATGGGTTAAATGCAGAGAACGAATTTCCCTACGGGCATCAATAAATATCAATTATTCTTATTTTATTAATTTAAAACAGTGTGTTTGAAAATTTTTAAGTAAAAATACAATTTTCTTCCCGTAAACCCCACGTGTACCTTATGTCGCATGGCACTAGCACTAGGGACGTAAAATATGACACATTTACTCCCAGAGCATTTGTACAAGATGTTACGGAATGGCATAACGTACAGGAAGCAAAAGACGGTATACATGGTATGTTCGGTCATAACGCCCAGCAGTAGCTGTATGCATCTGTTAGTTCTGTATACAAGTCTCAGTTAGGTCAGTATAGGAGTATTAGTTACGCTTGCATTGCCTAGCGCTATTCTGTGTTGTTTTATGCATCACACTGGTCTAGGAGGAACACTTTCTCACTGTATATCGTTCATAATTTATGTTTGCAATTACAACAAACCCCACTTGACTTAACTACACGTTTATCTATTTGGTGTTTAATTACATTAGTCATCTTCAGTTCTAGCTACGACACTATTGAGGATGAGCAGTGTTTAAGCATCCTAATTAGCTTTTTACTGTGGAGCTGTTTCTCTCCTGCACCACACTGTTAGTTTTAAGACCAAAGAGCCTTACATTTAGGCAAGAAATTTACTGTGTCTTTCTTAAAAACGAATGCATTTACAGATGGATTATAGTCTGTATCTGTAGAACTGCAACATGCACCTGTATAGAGACTGGAGCTAATCAAAGAGAGAAAGACATACAAGAAGGCAGTGTTAATATTATGACTGATTGGTCCATCATGTGGATATAATGTATGTATTAATTCTGGTTCTGAATCTACTTTTGTAGAGAGTGTTTTCAGGCTTCGTACACAGGATACACTGGAATACACTCTGAAGGCTAACAAACATTCCATACTGACTTGTCCTTCCATCACTATTACCAGTTTGTCTTGACCCAAGAAGCACAAAGCAGAAGATTATTATTCTCTATCTTTCAGAGATTAGCTAAAACTTTAGAGATCGAAATCTCCTCTAAATTACAGACCTCTCACTCATCCAAGCCGAAAGACGGTAAGATAATGATCAGTCTCACACATCCCTTTCTTTAGGCACAGAGACTGGACTAGCGAAACAAGTTGTTTCAGACACACAGACCAATTACCATGATTATTAACTCATTATACAAAGCGCCTGCACTTACTGCTACACACAGAACACAGTTATGTTGTGTATTATACACAGTGGTGTACCAGCTGATCTGAAGCTTATCCAATTTAAAATTGAATTCAAACATCTTAAAACCGTACAAGCAATAAATTGTTAGATGTTAGCGCATGGTTGTCCTAGTTTATTTCACCATTTTGGAGTTACTTTCTCACCAAGGTCAACACTATGCTTGAACAGATAGCAACGCTGTAAATGTTAGAGATTTACTGCTGCTCCACAGCACATTACCCAGAGCAAACAATAACCAGCAACCTGGCTAAAAGTTATTTTATTAATAGGCATACATCTAAAACACATCAGATAAAGGGCACACAGTAAAACGTATGCTGATCTTCAGTAATCTCAAGCTAGCCGGACAGTTGCTACTGTCTGCACATCCCTGAAAACTGACTCGTGGAACATGGATGATTGACTCATTAAATGAATGGAATTGCAATAACTTTCATATGGGCTTATACGACACTGATCCTCCAGCACCCCAAAAGAAACAACAATATAAATGTTATATATTTACATTTTGTTTCAAGATATTCTGCCCTTCTTTCAAAACTGTACAGTCAGCGCAATAAATCTCAGAAAAATAAGGTAAACACAACAGAGATGCACAGAGACGCACAAAGCTGCTGGTAGATTAGGAATGTCAAAGGCTTCTAATGGTCAGTCTGGCTCACTTTTAGCAGACTAAAGTCAGCAAAGCCAAACAGAGCACGGCATTCCATTCTTTATGGCACCATTTCAAACACTAAGGCTTTTAACATTTAAAAAAAAATCAGTTTCTGCTGTTACGGGAAGCAAATTGCACAGAAAAGAAGAGCAATTTAACTGTTGTCCAGGATATATTATTCATACTAGCATATAAAGTAGAGAAACAATAGCATAAATAGGCATTGTGTGTGCATGTGTGCCCGCATGTGCATGTAGATGGAGGGAGTTCTGCTTCTGGGAACCAGAAGGCACAGACATACAGCTTCCCTTATACAGAGCCCAAACGTAATTGTTTACAGAAATGATTACAGATTTAACACACCCCTATTCTCTAACAACACTCTTCATTTCCTTACATAATTTGACATAAAAGTGTACTAGTCCTGCATATTTGCCCTAGTTATGATAGTTCTTCATTTTACACTCTTTAGTGACTCTATCGACTTTATCCATCGATTGTGGTTAAACAGTTATTGCAACCACATTATACTGCAAATATTTGAGCTTTTTCATGATCAAATAAGCGCAAGAACTTGACAATAAGCTGGCAAATGAAGCGAGAAGCTCAAGATTAAGACTGCATTGGATTAGATAACCGTCTGAACCGAGCTTATAGAAAGGCACCAAGTGATGGGCAATATCAAGATCATTATGATCGCTTAAATGATTCTGAACGTGCTTCATCTGCACTCCTATAAAGTATGGACATATTTTTGTTTATTTCTCAGAAATACAAGTAATATGCAGCTAATTTAAATATGCAGCTAATTTGATGCTGTGATGAGTGACATGACCTATGCATATGCAAGATTTCCATTATTTTCAGGAAATACTGTTTTTTTTAACAATAACAAAACATTTATATGTAATTTATATAAAAAAAAATAAAATAATTTACTAAAAGTAATCAAATCAATCTAGATCCACGTCCATGGTTTTACACAGCCTTCGGAAAGTCTGGAAATGATACGTTCAGGAATTGTTTTGCGGAGTTACTGACTCAGCCGCATAAGCAGGGAAAAACTCATAGTGATGTAAAACTTAGTGGCAGAGCTCAAGTGACCCAATGATGATTTAATGGCTGCAAGGTCACGGATTTATTATGCTATAAACATTTTATTAAAAATCTGTTCAATTCGCAAGGTAATAAGGAAAGATGCACTGGCGGAAATATTCAAACGGTGGTATTTCTATGTGGCATCTTTAACACTGAATGTATTTCTGAGCCTGGTTTTGTATTCCTCTTTCACTTGATAACAATGCTCAGTTGTTTTTGCCAGAGCTATGTGCACTATTATATGGTCAAATATAGACATAATTTATAATGATTAGACGTATGTAATACTGAAAAGAACTTAGACATATTACTTGCAAAAACATATTCACCAGACTGCTTTATCACTTAGTCATGACTACTTACAAAGGGCACTGATTAGTCTTTGGTCAGCAACCCCATGCTGAAATAGTGTATGGAGTGGGGAAACACTAAAAAGTGTATACAGAGGCTCTTGGCACACTATTCGAGAAAACTAAACTACTATTAATCACAGATCTCATGGAGATCCGACGTGTGTGTGTGTTGTGTGCAAAAGGTTTAGTAGTGACCAGGACCAAGACAGTTTGGCTCAAGCGTGAAAGCATGACTCACCGCGCTGTCGTGATGCTGACAGTAGTCCATTCGGTCCTGGAAAACGGGCAGCAGGGAGAAGTTATGAAACGCCTGGGAGATGCTGAAAGGTGCGCCGTGCCCCAAGGTGCGTCCCGGAATGTGCAGGTTCTCCGCCAGGCTCTCGATGAAGTGGTCTTTGGTGAGACGGACGCGCTGGTGCGCACGTACGCAGTTGTCACACAGGTACTCCTGACAGTCGAGGCAGTGCGAGCTGGCGCCGTTCCCTTCATCACAAGAACTGCACTGCGGCTCGGAGAGCACATGTTGAGCACGGAGAAGACCTCCGCTCCCCACACAGCTGCTCGTCATCTGATCCTCCGCGGAAACCACCACATCGAGCAAGTTACTGAACAGGAAGTTCGACGACGGCAGGGCGTCCAAGCCCGATTCGGACATGGTTACTTTTTGGTCGCAAGTGGGGCAGCGGAGCTTGAGCGGGTCACCGTTGCTCCTCAGACTCTCCAGGCACGACCTGCAGAAGGCGTGCAGGCACGGCAGGACGTGCAGTCTTCGCGTGGACGAGGTAGTAGAAGAGTTGGAGGTCTGCGATGATGAGGAGGAGGTAGATGAACTGGAGGAGATCGGAGCAGAGGAGCCGCACAGCTCCTTACACAGCGGACACGTCTGCACCTCGGAATCGGGAAACGATGCCATTTGGGGCTCGAAAGAAATCAGTGTAAAGTCGGGAAAGTCATGAGCGGTGCGTCGATTTTTCTCCGTGCATTCGGTGCAACTTAGTTCATCACAGAACACATACAGTCTTCCTTTCGGTGATTTAATTTCAGTTTAATCAACAATGCAGCGTACGGAGTTATGTTGCAGATTTAAGATCGTACCTCACGCCAATTAAACTCCAAAAGGGCAAAGTTGATAACTAATCGGCTGCCTGTAAACGCACACTGTGCTAAGTTTGTATCACCATGTCTTGTTGTCATGTTAGAGCCCTGTGCTACTGGGCATTGGAGTTAATATGAAACGTTCTACGCGCTGCGAGCTCCGTGCTCCGATCCTCCCCCACAGCCGCATGACTCTTCGGCCCGCTTGCTCAGCACAGCGTCGCCTCTACCGTTGCACAGCGCACATCTCTCCGTCCCCACCATACGCATGCTCATTCCCTCTCCTCCATTTCTAATGTTCCTAGGATGTTTTTGGTGTCGGCGTGTTACGCGGGGCGCGATAATATTGAATAATTCACAGAACTGTATCACATGTAGCTCCTGGCCCCTGCAGGATCTTCTTTCTCGCCTGTGTCACGTTCTGAAAGAATAATAATAAAATAAATAACGAATTAATATCGCTCCGAAATCAAACTCTTAACTCTGATCAGTCACGACCCCCTTTTTGGTTGAAGGAGTGCAACAACAGAACCTACTGTTTCAGATGGAAACGGCACAGCGCCAAATGTGTGTTTTTCCAGAGGTTTCCCTGCGACTTCTCAACAGAAGGATATCGCAGCCCATTTGCGTCGCGCTGCGGGTAACCGGGGCGAATAATCTCACTTCCGCATTCCTACTTCTCCGCACTGAGCGCGGTTGTCCGCGTGCATATTTGAGCGCATTCTGGTTGATTTTTTGTCCGCGTTACAGAAATTGAAGCGCATTATCAAGCGAAAGCCCTTACACTGAGAGATACGAGGACACTTCCGCTTCGACACAAGAGGCGGGTCTAAATGACAAGAGGGGCGGAGCGATGCTTCAACCAATACCAGAGAGCCTCAAACTCACTGTTTAATGTATATTATATAGAAGAATACTGTGCGCTGTGTTGTTACTGATCAAGGAGGTGTTAAGTAGTTCTGCTCTTTATATTCATTTTTTTATTTATCTTTATATAAGTCGTTAACTATAGACCACGTAATAAAAGCCTGCTGGTTAATACTAGTACATATATGTAACATACACTAGTAGGAAGGTTATTTTGGTTAATGGCAATACATCTTATTTGAACCCTAATCGCGCCTTATTGCTTGAATATAACACGAATTATTTAATGGCAAAAAGAACAACCAAGAATGATTTACATGTATAAATTATTTATTTTATTTAAAATAAAAACTAAGTGTCTAAAAATGCATCCTGTGCACATTTAACATTCATTTGTGACTGTATATGTGGTGTACCTTTAAATATCTATAAGAAGTTAGAAGTACATAAATATTATTATTAACATTTATTTTTTAAATGGATTATTAAGGGACACTTCTGTAAATATACCTCATAATATTACAAAACAAAAAAGAGAGCAGGAAAACTGAACCTTTATTTATGTAAATCCATTTGAATTTCAGAAACACATCATATATTTAGTAAATTTAACCCATCAGCAGTAAAACTCAGTTTAGGTCTCACTCCTTTGTAATTCTATGTTGATGGTCCCTTCTGTGGAGAGCTACCACATGGAGGCCTGACTTTAAAGCTCATTTACAAGCTCCCAGAATGGGGTGATGTTGTGGCTTTGGTGGCAGAGGAAGGAGCTTCACAGTGGGGTTTACACTCCAGATGCGTGCTGCCTATTAAAGCTGTGAGACGCCCAGCTGAATGACGGGGCCCTGTAAAAGACCCTTTGACCCCCATTATTGAGGGTTGGATTAAGGCTGGTGAAGGCCGGCCACTCGTGGCTCCAAGCTTCTCTGGCCTGTCCCAAGGATATCTAATTGATGATCTTTATGAGGAAATGCTGGGGGTAGGGCAGGGGCCCACTCAGCAAATTCAAGAAACCAGGGAATGGCCATGTCAAAGTGGAAATGACTATAGGCAACGTGAACAGAGGGTGTGTGTGTATAATGAGGAGCTGGTCCTTTCTTCAGCACAGGAAATAGGCAGTCCTTTTCACTCAGCACCTACAGAGGATAATGCTGTGATTTGGCCATCAGTAATTTTTAAAATAAATAAGACAATGAGTATACAAAGAAAAGTATATAAAGAAATATTATAATCCTATAAATTGTACCATAACATTTTCACAGATTATATACACAAAAATGTGCATTATATTGGAGCATTGACTGTTACGTAATCTGTGTTCAGTTGCAATCCGTGTAAGCAAGCTGCCACAGTATGACATTTGGAAGCATCAGGTGCTTTCCCTTAGGGAGCAGGATCAACCATGTATTACATTTACATTCATTTAGGTGAACTGAAGCTTTTGTCTCAGATGGCTCACAGTGGGTGCACACTCATTGATTTATGTTGCTTCTTCTTCGGAGAGCAGAAACACCATTTGTCCATCACTCTGTCATGGATTAATTATCACAAAGCTTTAGCATATTTTGGGATTGATTATGCATTTTGAAAAGAAGCCCTATTCTAAAAAACCTTACTGTGCTGCACATTTACATTATATTATTAATACTTATATATAGTATAAGTATTATATTATTAATACTTATACTATATATTAGTTTTTAGTATTCTAATGTTTTACCAAATGTCTTGTTTTTCTACACTTTTATAGTTTTTGTTTTCAATAGATATAGGTAATAGGTAAGATGGTTTTGCTGTACATCATTGGATTTTATATTTTTTGTTTTGTATATTCTTTTAAACAAAACCCTCTATGCTATTCGAAAAGATTACGCATATATTAGGCTTTTTAATCATGATGTATTTATTTTCTAAACCTGCTTAAACCTAGTTTTAGGGTCACGGGGAAGCCAATGGCCACCAAGCAACTCTGGGTGTAATGGCAGAAACAACCCTAAACATTGTGCCAATCCATCGTAAGGCGCACACACACAATAACACACACCATCACACACTAACAGACAATTTAGAGACACCAATTAGCCTATCATACATGTGAGAGGAAACCAGAACAACCGTTGAAAATATGCGGTGAGAACACACAGAAATTTGCAAAGTCACCCCACCCGGGGCTCGAACACAGATCCTCTTGCTGTGAGATCACAGCACTATCCACTGCGCCAGTGTGCCACCCACATATTGGTTATCCTTCCCTGTTAATTATACCAATCATTTTAAACCCAACAGTTCAAATTCTAGTCATTTTGTGTCTAACCTATAGACTTATAATAAATGCAAAACAGTTACTACATATATCTACATTTTTACTTTCATTATAAACATATTTTATACGGTGGTCATACAGCAACTGATTAAAAAGTAAACAATAAGCTATAAATATGTCCCCAGGTCTGAGAAACAAAAGCAGCATGGGCCTAGCTGTACTTTAGTCATTTGTGAGATTTTTACTATGAGTTGGCACAAGTTCAGTGTTTATGATATTTTTTATCAAACACATTGCTGTGCCCTGATAGATGAAATGGGAGTTTACAGAACTGCAAACTAGGTCAGTTACCATAGGATATTACCACAGTCTTTCATTCATTCATTGTCTTCCACTTAATCCACAGTCAGCAAAATAGAAATGCTGTTAGCAAATCATTCATTTTCCTTGTATTAGTGTGTATATACAGGGGTTGGAAAATAAAACTTAAACACCTGGTTTTAGACCACAATAATTTATTAGTATTAGTCCTTTTGAGGCCAATACAGCGTCAATTCGTCTTGGGAATGACACATACAAGTCTTGCACAGTGGTCAGAGGGATTTTAAGCCATT
>JAOUQV010000040.1:13544712-13554997 GCA_028565295.1 Aspidoras spilotus
TGCAATTAATGAAGATTGGCCACCAGGCTTGTCCAATTTAGCCATGAATCCTCCCACACTAAAATGACAGGTGTTTCGGTTTCTTTGTCTAACCCCTGTACATATATACACACACACACACACACACACACACACAGTACCTGACATTAGTACGTTGTTTGCTAAAGGGGCACAAACGCTTACCGCACACATCAAAACTAAACCAACCTAGTTAGTTTCCAACAGATTTACTGGCATCTAATGTTTCAAAATTATCACACAAACCACAAAAATTCCTAACCACTCATTCATTCATTAATCACTCACTCTCCTATCTCCCAGTTAGCCCATGCTGAAGTGACATACTGACGGGGGATGTTGTTACAACATCCATAGCTCATTTTATACATGCCACATATTTAACCGGGCTTCAGGGTCATTACTGACTTTGTTAGAACTGAATCTAAAATCTATCTAGGCTTCAGTAAGGGATATAAAGTGGCAAAGGTTTACCCGTCTTCTAAGCTGAGCTGCATTAGATAAATATATAACAATTGAATATACAGGATACAGAATCACTTTGATACAGCAAACAAATACTAGAGGAAGAAGTCATAGCCTGCAATCTTAGAAATGTTGAACCATGAATTACGCACAGCATACCAGCATAGTTCTAATCTTCCAGCAATTCTTGGGTAAAAATGTTTATAGAAAATACATTACAATACTAAAAACAATCAAAAACAAACATGACCGAGTTATTTTGTCATATGTGGAAAAAGTGTAATATAAAGATGCAGGCCATAACATTTATAATAATAGGAGATGTAAACTATTGTTTTTTTAAAGTGTCACATTCAATAAACACAATCAATCATTTTGAAAATTATGATTTTGTTCAACGTTACCCAGAATGCATTGCAGTAAATCAAATTAAAATAGAGTAATTGCATATAGTGTTATGAAACATGCAGCCAGTCAGTGTTCAGGTATGGATAATTTCCATTTTATAGACATGATGTGCCTGCATATATCATGATAATAATTATTGCTCAGATCTGGGCTGGACTCTGTATTATTCACCTACTAAGGGTGTAACTCTAAATTAATGTTTTACACTAATTACTTAGACTGTGTAGTAGAAATGGAACTGCCCGTGAGGGTTTTCAAAATGTTTCCTGCACCATATCAGAGTAAGTAAAGGAAATTGTGCAATGAAAAGAAAAAAAACTCGATAGTACTTGAACTAGTAATTTATGCACATTTGCACACAAAGTGATTCTTCTATCCCTGGGCATTCTGACCCATGTCCACAGTTTGACCTCAACCTCCACATTTCATATAGTAATCAGATTTAACTGGAGATTGAAGGTTTACATTTTATTAAACCATAGAAAATATGAAGCAAACATTGCACATGCGCAAGTCCAAATGCACAGTTCAGTTTGAAATGTTATCTGGAGCTGAAGCAGGGTGTCTATGTGCGGTGCTGGAAGTGCTGTTCTGCGGGTCTTCAAACAGACCCTTCTTCATACAGGAGCTTAAAGTAACAGCTAGCTAAATCTGTACTTGACACTGGAGTGACTTTTCATTATTTTTACAGTATCGGAATCTGTCATCTTTCACTCATCATTAAAGAACTGGAAACAATGACATGTGACTAAATGATTAACATCCCTGACCTCCTACAACAAAGAGGCTTAGATGAAGTTTTGATAACCGTCTACATACATTTGTTTAGAAATGCATCTCCAAACAAGGATATGCAACAGGATATGTAAAAGAACAAGCTTTGTCACGTTCAAGGTTTCGTTATTCAATACTCTGCTCTCTTCTCTCCTTCATCTCTATAGCCCCCTTTACCTCTACTACTCCTGTCTCATATTTTTCTAATAAAGCTTACATGTGAGAATAACTTCTCATTTTTTTTTATTCTTAATAATGCAACAAGTTAAAAAAGCTACAGCTAACTTTAAAACCAAAGGGCATTTCTTTATCTTTTAAATTTCAAAAGAGCCACACCCTAGGTGAAATAACACGAAGCAAATTACAATATATTTAATGTTCAAATGGATAACCTTGTTTGTGTTTCACGACCATTCACTCATTTTGAATTTGACGCCTGCAACACATTCCAAGAGTTGGGACACGGGCAAGAAAAGACTGGGAATGTTGAGGACTTTGCAAACAACACCTGTTTGAAACATTCCACAGGTGAACAGGTTAATTGGAAACAGGCGAGTGTCATAATTGGGTATAAAGGTAGAGTCACCGAAAAGCTCAATCATTCACAAGCAAGGATGGGGCGAGGTAAACCACTTCGTGAACAACTGCTTGAGCAAATATTTTAATAACTGCAAGGTATTTAGGGATTTCATCATCAACTGTCAATAATATCAGAAGGTTTAGTGAATCTGGAGAAATCTCTGCAAAGCTGAAAACTAATACTAAATGTCCGTGACCATCAATTTGACAACATTCTGTAACAGATTTTACCACATGGGCTTAAGAACGCTTCAAAAAAACTACCGTCATTGAACAAAGTTCTCAATCTATAAGTGTATGTTAAAAATCTACCATGCAAAGCGAAAACACCCTATATACACTATATTTTCCAAGTATTTGCTCACCCATCCAAATTATCAGAATCAGGTGTTCCAGTCACTTTATGGCAACAGGTGTATAATTTCTTCCACATTCTAAGACATTTTGGACAAGTCCATGCTCCCAACTTTGTGGGAAAAGTTTGGAGCTGGCCACTTCCTCTTCCAACATGGCTCTGAACCAGTGCACAAATCAAGGTCCATAAAGACATGGATGACACCATCTGGTGATGATGAACATGACTGGCCTGCACAGAGTCCTTACATTAAACCAACAGAACATCTTTGATGTTGGACGAGAAGGCCTGGCTCTCAGTCTCCACTCTAATTCATCCCAGTGTGTGACCTCACAAATGCGCTTCTGAAAGAATGGTCAAACATTCCCATAAACACTCTTTCACCTTGTGGACAGCCCTCCCTGAAAAATTGAAGCTGTTCTAGCTACAAAGGGTGGGCCCATTTAAAATATAGTGTATATACACAAAAAACACTATGCCGTCAGCTTCTTTGGGCATCTGAGACTGACAAAAAGTGTAAAATTGTCCTGTGGTCAAACGGGTCCACATTTCAAATTGTTTTGTAAATCATAGATGTTGTTTAATCCGGGCTAAAAAGGAAAAGGGCTGTCCGGATTGTTATCAACTCAAAGTTCAAATTGCTAATTCATATGTGGGTGTGTTGGTGCCCACAGAATGGGTAATTCGCACATCTGCAAAAACACCATTAATCCTGAAAGATACATACAGGTTTCAGGAAACATGCTGCCATCCAAGCAACACCTTTTTAAGGGAGGTCCCTGCTTATTTCAGCAAGACAAAACCAGGACACATTTTGCACGCGTTACAAACGTGGCTTTATAGTAAAAGAATGCGGGTACTACACTGGCCTGTCTGCAGTCCAGACCTATTACCCATTGAAAATGTGTGGCGCACTAGAAAGCACAAAATACGACAACGGAGAGACCGGACATAAAGCAAGAATGATTTAACGATTAGAAAGATTTAACAATAAGTTACCAATGCTTATTGAGTGTGGTTAAAAGGAAAGGTGATATAACACAGTGGTAAGCATGCTCCTGTCACAACTATTTTGGTAGGTGTAGCACGCATCAACTTGTTTCACCTGTTGCGGAAACAACATGCAGAACAAAGTATCATCAATTAGGAAATGAGGCAGGGAAATAATCTTAGCAGGGAGTCCAATGGCAATCAGAGCACACTGTGTATTTGATCACACAGACAGTGTCAATAAGGAATGTTTAATCAGGGCTCCCACAGCAAGGCTTCATCTCCAACAAAGAGAGGATTAACTGTTCCACCAGCCAGTTGCCTGTAACTGTGTCTAGACTCTAAATCCAAACAGCAGCAGCAGTTTTTCTGTTGTCCTGTCTTCTTTATTATCATACACATTAGCAAGGATGGACACGTGCTTTCAGAATGCTCCAACACACTTAAATTACACACGCACACATGTGCATGAACCTGAACAGGTGAACTATACTCAAAAGAGCAGAGAATGATGACGGAACAGTATTTCAGGAATCCAAAGTTTCATCATAAAATAGTAAGGTGAAGTATCAGAGCTGCAGCAACACACGTGCCTAGTTGTGTATGGAGGATGTTCTTTACTTTGTGGAGTCTATTCCCTGTACATCAGTGTTATAATTAATCAAAAAGGTTAATGGGCAACCCCATTAACCAACCCTCAAGTGTTTGTAATCTAGTGATTCTTCAGTCTCTATTAGCTTTCATTTTTGTGTTCTTTTACATGCTACGCGACATGAATATTTATTTTTTCCTATATGTTTTTATTACTACAAATAAGTTTATTATTTCTTCTATTATGTCTCCCCTCATTTCCTAATTTTTTATACATTTACAGTGCTATGATTAAATTGAATTATATACAGTATTCAATCCTAATGGCTATTTTTGCACAAAACACAAAATTGTCCAGCATTGCGAATAGCGAGAGCCAGTTAGTTCAAAGCATGGGGCAAGTGTAAATTGAGATTTAGAACTCAGAAATGCTGTTAACAGATGCATGCTGGGTAATATTTTTCTACTCTTACTAATGACTGTTGGAGTAAAATGTAATGCTATTTAGTTATGGCCTCATATATATATATATATATATATATATAAAAACAAATGGCCCACCCTGTATTATAATGCCCGCAAAACCTTGTAATTGTTATTGTGAATTTACTGTGGATCCAATCATGTGCTGGCATAATTAAATGAGAAGTATACCAGTGGAAAAGTCTAGGACACTGTTATAATAACTTTGATAATGGTGGCCTCTGATTTCAGCCACTTTAAGTTATATTACAACTGTGGAGCTCCTGTTTGTGCCTACCATATTGTACTTTATGTATCTAGAGTATTCATCCTTTTCACAGTGTACTCACCAACTGCAGGTGCATCATACTCATCCCCGAGCAGGATCTCCGGAGCCGAGTAGGCCAATGACCCGCAGCTGGTGGTCAGCTTCTTTCCTGGTTGAAATTTATTACTAAAGCCAAAGTCAGTAAGCTTAACAAGGCCCTGCTTCTCGAAGAAAACCACATTTTCAGGCTTTAAATCACGGTGAACTACATGCAGCCGGTGGCAGTAAGAGATGGCATGGACAATCTGCGCAAAGTACTTCTTCGCCAGCTCCTCATTGAGCCCCTCCTCATGCTTCATTATGTAGTCGAACATGTCACCTCCATCCCCCAGCTCCAGGATCAGGTACAGCTTGGTCTGCGTGTCAATGACTTCATAGAGGCGCACAATATTTGGGTGCTGGACCAGCTTCATGCAGCGCACTTCCTGGAAAAGGTGTCCTGTGGCGACGGTGTCCAGCTTGGTCTTGTCAATGACCTTTACTGCCACTTTCTCCCCTGTGAAGACGTGACGTGCCAGCTTTACCACAGCAAAATGCCCACGCCCCAACGTCTTGTCCAGGTCATACAGTCCGGCAATCTTGCCGTCATAGCCACGCTTAATACCTGCCATGTCTGCTGCTCCCCAGATGGGTGCGGAGACGGGTGTAACCCCAGTGGGAGGCGTTTACTGTGGAGGGAGATGGCGTCTCACTTCAACAAACTGCCTGGTAACAGTAGATCCATCGTGCCAGGATCCTGTCCAGCAGAGAGAGAAATATTGTACATTTAAAAAGAAAACCATTAAAATCTTTATTAAAGCCACATTATATTCAGAATAAATGTGGTGATTGGCCCAAGCTTTGTTTCTACAGTATACAATGAAATTAAATGTATAGGTGTGTGTGTGTGAGAGAGAGAGAAAGAGAGAGAGAAGTGTGAAGTGTGAGACGTCAGCACTCTAACTAAACAGTGTTTGGAAATGTTCCCTTTCCGTCAGTATAACAATGTCACCCGAGAATTAATGCTTTAAATTTAAGCGGTGCCAACACTAATGCCCACATATGCCAAGCATCGCAGCATATAACATGGAAAGATATGAAAAGTTAAAAACATCACTTGTTATACTAGGGCATGAATACATTGGAGACTATTTTTTATATCTTGATAAACTCTTGCAAAAGTCTTCTAGCATGACAACATCCATGTGGACAGTGAGCTGAATGAACCCAAATGTCCTGCACAGAGCCCTGTACTCAAACACCATTGAACATCTTTGGGATGAAATAGAACACCGACTGCACCCCAGGCTTAATATCAGTGCCTGATCCTCCTGGTGGATTTAGATGGATATGTTGACAGCTATGATCTACAATCTAGTGGAAAACTTTCCTACAATCCAGATTCCAAAAAAGTTGGGACAAGGTACAAACTGTGAAAAGTACAAACTTTTTTGACAGCAACACATCTCAAAAAAGTTGGAACAAAGGCCATGTTTACCACTGTGGGACATACATTTTTTACAACACTCTGTAAATGTCTGGAAACTAAAGAAACAGGTTGTTCAAGTTGAGGGATGGGAATGTAAACCCATTTTTGTCTAATGTAGGATTCTAGTGGCTTAACTCTCTAAGGTCTTTTTTTGTTGTATCTTTCATTTTATGATGCGCCAAATGTTTTATATCTGAACTGCAGACTGGCCAGTTCAGTACCAAGACCCTTCTTCTATACAGCCATGATGCAGTAATTGTTGCAGTATATGGTTTCGCATCGTCATGTTGGAAAATGCAATGTCTTCCCTGAAAAAGATACATCATCTCGATGGGAGCATATGTTGCTCTAGAAACTGTATATACCTTTTAGTACTGATGGTGTCCTTTTAGATGTGTAAGCTTCCCATGCCACACACATTAATACAACCCCATACCATCAGAGATGCAGGCTTCTAAACCGAGCACTGATAACAACTTGGGTTGTCCTCCTATATAGTCCAAATGACACAACGTCCCTGATTTTTATAAATAACTTAATTTTGTATGACCACAGAACAGTTTCCACTTTGCCAGAGTCCATTTTAAATGAGCCTTGGCACAGAGATGACTGGATCTTGTTAATATACGGCTTCTTCTTTGAACTATAGAAATTTAGCTGACAACGATGGATGGCGCGGTGAATTACGTTCACAGATAATGTTCTCTGGAAATATTCCTGAGCCCATTTTGTAATTTCTAATACAGAAGCATGCATGTATATGATGCAGTGTCAAAGGAACCGAAGATCACTGGAACACAATATGTTTATCCCTTGACCCTTACACAGAGATACTTCCAGATATTATGCAATGTAGATGATGATATGTTCAAACTCTGCAATTTTACACTGTCAACTCCTTTCTGATATCTCTCTATTTGTCGGCACAAAATTAGGGGGATTTACTTTTAAAAGCCGCTGCCACTCCAAGATTATTTTCATAACCAGTCATGTTAACGACCTACTGCCAATTGACCTAATGAGTTGCAATTTTTTGTACCCTTAACTTTTCCAGCCTCTTATTGCCCCGCCCCAACTTTAAGATGTGTTGCTGTCACAAAATATTTATAAGCCAATATTTGGCATGAAATTTCAAAATGTCTCACTTTTAACATTTGATATGTTGTCTATATTCTATTGTGAATAAGATATCAGTTTTAAAGATTTGTATATTATTGCATTACATTTTTTATTTACAAGTTGTTATTTGTTCCATCTTTTTTGGAATTGGGTTTGTAAAAGAGTGGTGAATATTGTAGAGACAAAGGGACTAAATGTAACATCAAATGTTCAAAAAGCATATGTAATATTCAATCGGGTAGCAGTAGTGAGATCAATGGGCAAATATTAATAACATACCTCAGCACCCATTTGTTTTTTTACACAATGTAAAGCAGGGAGCATTACTGCTAGTTGTGAGACAATTTCCCCAGGAAATGTTTTGTTTTGTTTTATATCACAAGTGATGGCACAATACTAGTTTTCAATATCCTCCGTCTCAGGTTGCTTGTAGCACTCTAGCCCCTGATAAACCAGTCCATATCATGACTGGATGATCTGACATGTTAATGACATGATGATCTGATCAGGGCTGTGCATCCTTGCTTGTGTTGCCTGACCTTAGTGCAGCTTTTGATATCATTGATTATACTATTTTCCTTCAGAAACTAGAGAATGTTGTTGGAGTTAAGAGAACAGCCCTCTCCTGATTTAGATCTAGTCAGAATGCCATCAGTGTGTTGATTTTAAAGTAGATGTTTCTAAGTTGTCTAATGTAAAGTTTGGTTTCCCACAGGATTCTGTTTTAGGACCACTTCTTTTATCCCTGTTTAATGTTGCCTCTGGAAAAAGTTATTCAAAGACATGGAATCAGTTTTCATTGTTATGCTGATGACACACAGTTATATGTTTCAGCTAAGCCAGATGAGAGACATCATCCTAAAAAAGTTGAGGAATGTGTAAAGGACATCATACAAAGACTCCTAAATAACTTAATAAAATACTCTGATAAAAGAGAAGTACTTGAGAACATTCTTCAAATCAGACTCACTGTTTAACTCTAGGCTCAAGATGCATTTGTTTACAAAGAATTCTATTTATAGTTCTAGTTCATCTACAATGAGTCGTTCGGATGCCGTTCCCCATGCGTCGACTGGGGTTTTTTGACAGTGCAGTGGTTTGTTGAATTATGTCCCAGAGACCATCATGTCTGTGTTAGCTTCTGGTTCTTTGTGTTAGTTATACTGCTACAATGAGTATTGCCAGAATTTTTACTTTAAAACACCCCACATTGGTTAAACTTCTATAATTACAATGATCGTACCAAATTATTTCTCTGTTTTTGCTGGGAACATCCTGTGGACTTGCACACACTCATCATAGAAATGCTGCAAATTCTGAGTCTGGTTCTTCTCATGGTTTCTTCCTTTTATCTCGGGGAGATTTACTTGTCAAAGTCTCCATATTCAATTTCTGTAAAGCTGCTTTGCCATTGTTTGTGGCAATGTGCCATTGTTAAAAAGCGGCATATAAATAAAGTGTCATTTAATTGAATTAATTCAGTGCCACATAACATTTTTGGAACTATAGCTAGTGGCACAGCTTGGGCCTCATTCATATATGGAGCTTCAGCTCTCCAGACTTTAGAAATAACGGTCATCTCCCATCAACACTGCTGTAACCAATCAAACCACAGTTTCCTGCCAATGTGACTCATGTAGACTAAAAGGTTTTCCATAACCAAAGAATTAAGTGTATATAAACACCATGATTTTGGCAAAATGTAATATTTCACTGTGGTAATCCATTTTATTATTTGGATTAGACTTGATAAAACTTTGTAAATTCTGCATCACTGGTCAGTTGGTTGGTTTTATTTTATGAATCTGTAAAATAAATTAAGCGTCTGTCTTATATGTACAGAATATTTGAGCCAACACCCTCAAAACTGTCTTTTAAATACTCTGTGAAAATAATAATTCCTAAAACTCCTCTCACTCTCCCCCTCTTTCTCTCTAACTCTCTCTTATCCATATTTCCATCTAGCTACCTGTCTATCTCTCTATATCCACCATCATGGTTTACTTCCTGTTTGTTGCCGATGATGGACATATATACAGGTTTCCTGTAAAATTCGATTACCGAGTCTGTACAGAATTTTCTATTGTTTGTTTTAATTCGTATGTTTTCATGCACTTCATAGTGTACAAACATGAATTATTACTTATTTACAGCATCTCTTTGAATGTACCCAAGACTTAAGATTGACCAAGATTGACCAAGACTATACAGTAATTAGGTGCTAAGTTGCTAATTAGATAATTGCTTTGTTGGGAGTTTTCCAACTCAACGCATGCCTAGTTCATACTTGAATACGTGATAGTACACACTCATAAAAACATACAACACCGGACATGTTTTGAGGGGGTTCCCTATGGAGAGACCGACACAGTTCTTTCAGACACAGCAACATTCACGCGTAGTAATCATTATAGTTTTTGCACTCGAAATTCTTATTTACTGCGTCAAGAAAACGTATGTGGACCCTTTGGAGTCCCCTTTGTTACCTGGTATTTTTCATTATTGGTTATAAAATGTGATAACCATTATTTCATGTTTTAATTGGACACATCCATTAAAGATTCAAAGTTCTGGTGGAAAAAGTAGGCGAACCCGTGGATTTAATAATGGCCTTTCTTACAGAACTGCTTCAGCACATCCATTATTATAATAAGAAAGTGATACATTCTGCCACTGTGTCTGCACACAGCGGAATTGGCCCTCTGCATTTAACCCATCCGTGCAGTGA
>JAOUQV010000040.1:13556158-13569523 GCA_028565295.1 Aspidoras spilotus
TACTGGTGCAATGTGCAATTAATGAAGATTGACCACCAGGCTTGTCCAATTTAGCCATGAAACCTCCCACACTAAAACGACAGGTGTTTAGTTTCATTGTCTAACCCCTGTATTTCTTTGCATGTGCCTAGGACTTTTACACATTTTGCGATAGTTGACTGCAAAGATGTGTGTGGGATAAGGATAAAAAGACTGACTGTGCATCCCAATACTTTGTGAGCCCTTGCAGCCCCTGGGATTCAGACCCCAATTGTTTATACTAATGATTTATATTAATTTCCTTTTTCTTAATCCACACAGGGAACAACCCTGGACAGGGTGCCAATCTATCGCAGGGCACACACACACAGTCACACATTACGGGTCAATTTAGAGACACCAACTAACCTAGCATGCATGTCTTTGGAATGATGCATAAAACTGGGGCACCCGGAGAAAACTCAAGCAAACATGAGTTGTCCGATCCAGGAATTAAACCCAGGTCCTTCTTGCTGTGAGTCGACAGCACTACCCACTGCCTTACTCAGCTTCCAAGAAATGTATAATATAGTTAATATAGTGTATAATACTAAATGCACAATAATAAACAAAACACTGCTTAGCTGTAAGTTGTAGTTGTATTTGTGTGTAACCTGCAAGTTTAAATAAAATATATATATATATATAACATACTTGTGTATTTTCGTTTTCTGACAGATATTATTTTAAAGCCCCAGGAACTAAAAACTTATTTTCAATGTAGTGATAATTAATGAAGTATTTCCTTCATATTCCAGAATATTTCCTTCACTGGCTGCAGTTTGCTTTACAATCCAACCAATGTGATTGTTTTTAATACAGCATGTCATTTCATATCTTCATAACAGTATAGCTGTGCTATGACTTGCTGGGCAAATAAAGTTTCTTTTCTACTGAAGGTGACTAACACCACTGAATCATTACACATTTTCAGTGGAAATGCCCAGCATTATATACTGCTGACCGTCATCATCAGATCAATGTAGATTTCTAATATTAACAAAGTGACGGTATCCATGCATCATAGCATCTGAAAAAACGCCCATCAATATAAAAAAATATCTAAACACAATTTTCAATATCCACAAGAACGAAACAAAAAAGACTTGCTAGACAAAACAAGTCTATTCTGTGACTACACAATAGAACAGAAACATGCAGTGGAAACACACTGATGTTTATTTTTCCACTTGAATTGATTGAGATCATGTTCGGAACATACTCTATCGGAGACTCATAACATTTAAATAACACACATGCTCATGTTCTTCGAGTGTTTCATGAGCATTAAAGTTGTTCTCGCTTGTACCGTCTCTCAGACTGTAGCTTGTTCTAGAAGTTTTAAGCGACTATTTGTGTACAAAGCTTCCTATGTTAACACACAAAGTTTACAAGATGTGGCAGAGTTCTTAAAAGTTCAGACTAGGATGTAAAAGTAATTTAAATTTACATTTCTTCTTCTTCTTCTTCTTTCAGCCTCTCCCTTTTATCAGGGGTCGCCACAGCATGTCAAACATTTCCACCTCACTCCTTCCTCTGCATCCTCTGCTTTCACACCAACTACCTGCATGTCTACTTTGACCACATCTATATATATCTCTTATATTTATTGTTTTATAAAATGATCCAAGACACTGATTGCAGGGCGAATATACATTTTCAAGATGATCCAACTTCATCAATATACTATTCCATTATTAAGCTTAATAGATACAAGTAAGAAATCTTATTTTAAAATGTATTCAACAGAATTTTCTCATAAAATATTGTGATTGGCTTTCCCCGTTTATAATACATTATAAACTACATTTGAATCTATTACCTACTACATTTTAATCTACTATTACCTTGGTGAACATTAACTTACATTTCCACCAATTTCACTAATAGGAACACTAGTGGCACTTATCGCATATTATCTCTATGAGTGCAATGCAGCACAGCTTTAGAAATCTGGCTTCAAATGTCATTAATATTGTCTATAATTTTATGACCGTCATGTGGTAGATTACTAACAAGCAGGGACAGAGTTTGTGCTGTAATTCAGAGCAAATCTTTTAAAGAGACACTGCATTCAGGGACTAAATACATTGTTCTTCAGTTCTGTTTTAGAACTACTACAAGATCTTATCTTGGAAATCACTGTAATGTTCTCTCTCCTGTTACTCCACACTGCAACTGTACTGCGATCACCGCCCTCTCTCCGTGACGTCACGACGACTACAAGCCAACACTTATAACTTGAATAAGAAAAATACAGATCCAAGACAAACCAGCAACGGAATGATTTAAACCTATTAACATAATCATCCTTGTGGTTCAGTAAGGTGGTTTCCTTAAATTGCCCTACTTTTAAAAAAGACCAAATTATGGCGCATTTTAATTCTGCAAACACTAAAATGCTAAGTGAGAAACTTGATGGACACATGAAGATGGATGTTTTTAATGAGCCTTGTACTTTATTACAATGAACCATGTGCGAATAACTGATAGATGTGCGGATTTGCTCTGTATTGACAGCAAGTAGTCGGGGACCAGACACTACACGCCTTATACAACACAACACGCGGCCAATACTAAACCAGCGCTGGTGCAAACAAAAGTATTCTTCTGGAAATATGCACCACATTTGTACATTACTTCTTACACCACAGACGCTTCTGTGCAGCGCTTCTCCGGCACCACTACCCGGCGAGGCACAAAGCTAGCAATGGCAGGAGTCATAATGTAAATCCCGGGCCATCTGAATCCCACGAGCTAAAAAACGTAGCTAGATAGTAGCGGCGGTGATGCTAGATTAACAGATCAGTATAGAGATAAACCAGCTAACCATGTTCGCCATGTAGCTACACTGATAGTAATGCTAAACGTTGGCTATAGTCTACAGAACACACCAGTGAACCGGCTAAACAAGTGGATATTTATCGCTGCTTAGCAACATCTAGCTTACTAGCTAGCAAACGCTGGTTAGCCCCCAATCCACCCTCTCACTAGCTAACTATCATTACGCATGATTAGTTTTACTTACCATCCGTTCCAGGAAGCATTAAAGCCTCTCAAATGGTCGAATGCGTCCGAAAAAAACGGATCACGTTATTTGAGCCACATTTGAAGGCTATAGACAAAAGCCTTGTAAACGGCGCCTAGCGCTTAAGACTTGACTCCAGCGGCGCTCATTCACATTCACACATCATACTCATACAGTATACAGTTCCTGCTTTTAGTGTAGAAGCAGCTGTCTGCGCGAGCGACTCTCCTCCCTCAACAGCTGCGGCGCGCAGAACTACGCATGCGCAATTCACTGACGTCACATCGAGACGTACACTAGTTCTAATTAACGGAGTCATTCAATAATATCCTTTACTCGGAAAAGCTGATAGTTAAGTGGTAAGGGAAGAAACGAGGCGAATGTAAGACTCAGTAATATCGAGGATTATGATAGGATATAAAATTTTACATGCAATCAAGCATTTAATGAAGAAACACGAGATTAGTAAACACAGGAACTGTGTGGAAACAGGAAACACTAGAGCACATGTAACACTTTTCCATTGACATGGTGCAGGTGCCAAAATCTCTAACTTCTTGCACCTTAATTTCACATGGGTCTTGGCTGACCAATCTGTTCCCTATCCGCTCCATCAACTTGCTGGTCAGAAATCAAGAAACCTGTCATTCAAAAGGGCACATGTAAATGGATCAGCTCAAAAAACAGTGAAAACCTGGGCCATTGCCTAAAGAGTTTGTTAATTCCTAGGAACCAGGACAAGCACTGGGACTTTGATGGTGGAAAACAAGTTAATACTGCTACAAAACTGGTGGACAGGGGAAAGCAGTGATGTCGAGGAAGTGTAATGACAGGACAGAAGATGTGGACGACCAAGAATATTCTGGATGAACAACATTACAACATGAACTGTATTGTCAGGCACTGCTACGAGCAGCATGATACAGAGGCCATTAGAGAAAATGGTGTCATCCATGCAGCCAGCCGTCACGAATATGACATCAAAATGACAATATATAATAATAATTATGATAAAAAAGTGTATCATTGTTGAAAGCATGTCTCACTCCTGCTCTTCAATCAGCCTGAGTTTGTCAGGGTGTGACCAAAGACAAGGCAAGGAGGGAATGGGACAGAAACACACAGAGTGCAACATAATTTTTTTCAAAATTACATGGGTATATTCATAATAATGTACATTATATTGCATTTCACTTATCTAAACAGCACCACTTCACATTAGATTCTGTACTTTACATTACTAATAACAATAATATTATATATTACTAAATATATCAAGAAATGTTGTTCAATACCCACTTAGCTCTCTGAACAAATCGAGTTTACCCCTCAAAATGTTCCAGATAGTACATTCCAGATTACCCACAATTCCAAGCATGTCTATAAAAACATGCTCAGTAAGCCTGCACTCCCTCCAAATAACCACCCACTTAGCCATGTGGCAGGCGTGGGTCCTGGAAAACAAACAAAGGAAGCAGCAACAGAAATATTCTATTAAGATCAATAAAATGTGTAAACTGTCTCATCATTTGGTCTTAATCTTCTTTACCAGTTTGCACTCCTAGTATAGAAAAGGTTAAATTGTGTTACAGTACGTTATAAAACACTAACACACAATACAGGATATGCATAAAGATTTTAATTTGCTATACATTTAGTGGAGGCTGAACTGGCATGTTATAGCACAGTGGCCTGGTACTGAACAGATTACAAATATTATCAAATGTGCTTGGATCCCCAGCAAACTCCAACCCCCCAAGTCTATGTAGGGATCTAATGGGCCATCACAGTTTGCCAGTGTCCAACAACGTAACAAAAATCACAAAAAAGTAATAAAAACAAACAAGGCATGGGGTAGCATGTAAATACATTTCTTATATCTAAAAAAAATGATGTTATAATGTAATATAAGTGTAAATATTATTAGTAGTAGTATTTTTATAGGATGGTATATTAATATCTTTCACCACACTCCGGTTCAGATGGTGACAGTGTTCTCCCCGTGTTTGCATGGGTTTTCTCTGGGTACTCCGGCTTCCTCCCATGCACGGTAAGTAAATTGGAAAGGCTAAATTGTCATTAGTTTGTGTATTGATATGTGACTTTGCGTATGATATGAGACTTGTGTATGAGTATGACCATGTTCCTGTCTTTAGAATAGCCACTGGTGCTGAGGATGACGTTAAACAATAAATAAATGTATAAATAAATAAATAAGTAGGAGGAAAAGAGAAATCTCACTCACTTTGATGGTGGAAAGAAGGCATCTGTGCATAGGCTGTAAATGCATCATTATACTTGTCTGACTAGTTACCAGATTACAAAGCATGCAGGCACTGGAGAAACTGGAAAAATTATCTGAAGACAATCTGAAAAAAAAAAACAGTTTAGCCATTTAGGCAAAGCTGGTACAAAGTGGGTACAAAGCTGTACCTACCATCCTTCAATGTACAAATAAGATATTTTTAAGACTCTTCTCTTTGGAACTCAAAAAGCAAATCTTTCAATTAAATGTAAAGGTATATTTCCAAGTACTTGACTCACTACCTACCTAGATTTTTATGAGATAAGAATAAGATAAGATAAGGCAGTATGATATAATATCAATAAAATACATAAAATAATAGATATGTTTGAAGATAAATAAATAGAATTGCATTTTGTATTGTTTAATGTAATTTTCACCCGCAACAGCACTACCCACATCCAAATACAATACAGTACAAAAATATGAAATTAATTAATAATTAATTTAATAATTAATATGTGATGTATAATAATATATACATAGAAATCATACAGTATGCATATAAATATAATCAAGTGCAAACAAGTTGATAAGGTTATTACAGTAGACTATGCAGCACTTGCAACCCTCTTCTAGTCCACTTGACATTCTTCCTCCTAGATTTCTTCAAAATATTTTAGATTCTGTGGGTCTTTATTTGTTGAATGTGGTTAATTTTTCTCTTACTTCTGGGCGTGTTCCTGATTGTTTTAAAGTGGCAATTGTTCAGCCTCTTCTGAAGAAACAGAACCTTGACCCCAATGTTTGCTGCAGCTACAGACCCATCTCTAAACTTTACTTCATGGCTAAAGTTTTGGAGAAAGTGGCCTCAGCTCAACTCATCCAGGAGCTAAAGACAAATAATATTTTTTTTAAAGTTCCAGTCAGGATTTTGATAGATGCATAGCACTGAAACAACACTTGTGAGAGTTGTAAATGATTTGCTGATGAACTCAGATGCTGGAGAGGTGCCTGTTCTGGTGTTACTAGATTTGAGTGCTGCATTTGATATAGTGGACCACTGTATATAAAAATGTGTCTTTCTGAATAGGTAGGCAGGTTCTGCACACGACTGGTTCTGCACACGTATCTTCATACTTGTCAAACAGAAAGATTTCTGTGTCCATAGGAAGCACAGAATCTTCAGTGGTAGACTTTACTTGCGGAGTACCCTAGGGCTCCATTCTCAGACCAATTTTATTATTTTTCTATATACTTCCCCTTGGAGTTTTAAGTATACATTTTAATATTTCCTTTTATTTTTATGCGGATGACACTCAGTTTTTTTTCTATTTTTGCAGAAACAATTCCAGTAAATTTAACTGCGTGCTTAGACGCTGTTCTGAACTGCAACTGTCTTAGGTTGAAATAAGACAAAACAGAAATTTTGGTTGTGGGTTCTGATAAAACACCCAGGGATGTGGAATGAACTTCAAGAGTTAATGCACTCCCAAGAAATTTAGGTGTTATCTTGAACCATCAACTATAGTTCACTAAACACATTAAAAAGCTTATTCAGTTATGTTTTCATCAGCTTAGAAACATTGCAAAAATTAAGCATATTTTATTATTTCAGGATTTGGAGAGAGTCATACACACTTTTGTGTAATTGCGCATGGACTAATGCCTTGTAGACGTGCCCTACAGATGATGACAAACGCAGCTACTTAGCTTTTAAATAGAACCAGTGAACCAGTGGTTGCCAGTGAAGTTTAAAGTGAATTTTAAAGTGCTCCCATTATATTGGGAGGCTCCGGAATACATTTGTGAGTTATTAGTTCCCCCATTCTAGTTCAAGGTCACTGAGATCCACAAACCAAGAACTTCTGATGTTACAGAGAACAAAATGTATGTGAAAGGAATAATTTACAAATCTTAAAAACTGATATTGTATTCTCAAAAGAACATGGACAACATGTCGAAAGTGAGACATTTTGAAATTTTATGCTAAATATTGGGTCATATGAAATTTCGTGACAGCAAGACACCTCAAAAAAGTTGGGACGGGGCAATAAAAGGCTGGAAAAGTTAAAGGTACAAACAATTACAACTCATTAGGTCAATTGGAAATAGATCATTAACATGACTGGGTATAAAAAGAGCATCTTGGAGTGACAGAGGCTCTCAGAAGTAAAGATAGGCAGAGAAGCACCAATCCCCCTAATTCTGCAATGACAAATAGTGGAGCAATATCAGAAAGGAGATTGACAGTTTAAACTTGCAAAGACTTTGAACATATCGTCATCTACAGTGCATAATATCATCAAAAGGTTCAGAGAATCTGAAAAAATCACTGTGCATAAGGGTCAAGGCCAGAAAACCATACTGGATGCCCATGATCTTAGACAGCACTGCATCACATACAGGCATACGTCTGTACTGGAAATCACAAAATGACTTCAGGAATATTTCCAGAGAACATTATTTGTGAACACAATTTACTTTGCCATCCGCCGTTGCCAGCTAAAAGTCTATAGAATGGGTTAACATTCCATTCCCTCCACTAATAGCAACTTGTCTCCTCAGTCCCCAGCCATTTACAGACTGTTATAAAAAGAAAAGGGGATGTCTTACAGTGGTAAACATGGCCTCGTCCAAACTTTTTGAGATGTGTTGTTTTCACGAAATTTAAAATCCTCTAATTTTTCTCTGTAAATAAACATTTGATATGTCGTCTATGTTTAAATTTTAAAAGTTACACATCATTCCATTTATTGCATTTTATGTATAATTCAGTGTGTAACCTTTCTTTGTAAGTCTCTGTCATTAAATACGTTTGTAGATTTGACCCATTGTAGCAGACACACACACAGCCACACATACATTCACACACTTAGAGCCAATTTAGAGATACCAATTAGCCCAGCATTCATGCCTTTGGAATGTGGAAGGAAACCAGAGCACACTGAAAAAACTCCTAAACATAGGAAGAATGGGCAAACTCCACACAGAAATTTTCAAATTGCCTCACCAAGGGATCAAACCCTGGTCCTACCACTGCGCCATCATGCCGCCTGTAGTTAAACTTTACTTGAATATACTATCTGTTACCTTTGCACCAATTTTTAGGTGGAAAACCTTCATAGGTTTTTAAAATAATAAACAAATAATACTAAACTTTTTTATTGAAGGTAGAAAAAGACTATATAGTGTATTCATAGAACTGCACATAGACTGACTGTGCCAGATGTGTAAATTTTTTTAGCCCCGTGACTATTAGTGTAAATGTAATTAGTCTGACTTGGTACCATCAGAAAAACACAGTGAGAGCTAGTAGAACTAAAAGACCTCATTTATGTGTTATTATGAAATGAAACCAATGACTTAATTACCACAATTAACGCTGCATCATAGTCTAGCAATCTCTTATTGATCAGGTTATGCAAATGTTATGCAGAGTTTGCAGCTGGCTGAAAACAGATCGAAAGGTTTCTCACTGTGTTGAAAAACATTAGACATAAACCTCTTATCTTACATTCTGAAGTTTATTATTATCAGTATTCTACACATTTCATCCCAACCATCCCTGGATGGGCCCTAAAGTTGGAAACAACATTTTTTACATACCAGGCACTGATTTATGGTCATTAGGGAAAAAATAAATATAAAACATCTCTTCAGGGTATTCAAGTGATTTGGTAAAACATCTATAGGCATGTATTCAAACAGTAGACATAGATTAGGCGTCACAGTCCCTTGATTTTGAATTAAATTGAATTGTTTTAATTTGGGCTTAGATAATTTTGGGGAATGCAGACAACAACATGAAGTGAAAAGTGCAACGTGCCTTACAGCTAGAGTGGGCTACAGGGCGAAGATAACAGGCGAAGACTACAGACTTGATGTTTTGGGAGGAAAATGAGCCCCGACTGCCATCTAGTGCAATTATTTAATAGCAACAGGCTCTATAAAATGTCTCCCTAACAAAATAATAGCAAATAACAGACATTCTCTCGTAATATCATACGCCGTCAATGCCTCGCGATGGTTGGCCGCAGGGATGAGTTAGCTTTCTTTATATTTATTATAAAGACCACATAAAACTGAATAATTTACACAAAATAATCATAAAAGAGATAACGGCAATCATCAGGAAGACCATTTTCCTAGTAAGTGTTAATAAACTGGTCCTTCAATATCTGCTGGACCATGTGTCTGTGGTGGTGAGTGCTATCCCCTGTGCTGCTGCGTTCTGGGGAAGCAGGCTGAGGGTGCCAGATGACTACACACTCAACAAACTTTGTTCTCCCCGTGTTCGCACGAGTTTTCTCTGGGTACTCCCCCATTCCAAAGCCATGCATGATAAGTTAATTGGTGTCTCTGCATTGCTGATTAGTATGTGAATGTGTGTGTAACTGTGTGCTTTATGATTGGCTCCCTGTCTAGGGTTGTTCCTGCGCTTGCGCCCCAGAGTTGCTGGGTGGGCACCGGCTTCCCTGTGACCCTAAACTAGGATTAAGAGGGTATAGAAAATTAATGCAGGTCCACCCTGGGATATGATCCCAGGTACTAATGCCTTTTCCAGCAGCTTGCACTAAGCTATTCAAGCTGCTCATCGTCAACAGACTAGCATGATAGGACATAAAATGAGCCATTGTCTTACGTTGCCCGCAAAATATACGTGTTTTTGGGAAGGAGGAGGAGAATACACAAGAAACCTATGCTCAACAATTCTCTATATGCTGTACAATAAATCAAACATAAAAATATACAGACAAAACACACACACTTGATTGACAGGAGCAAGTGTCATCATCATGCGACCCTGATAATGATGAACAAATAGCTCCTGTTAATTCAATCCTTTGGATAGCCATAATGCACATTGAACAGCTTGGATAGCGCAGCAGATTCCGAGTCCACGATATCGCGAGATCTTAATGTTCACGCTCAGTTCTCGTGGGTGGTGTTTTATTCAGCCGGGTTCCGATTGCACAGACTGATATTTGGGAAGACGGAGTCAGGTCAAAGAATCGAACAGTGGAAGATATTGTCTAATTGTGCGGTGAATAAAATAGAGAATATTGTCTGCATGTAGCTTGTAATCGATGCTTGGTTATTACGGATAAATCAGCTGGTCTCGTGCGGCTAATGGATCGCTAGCCGTGTGCGCTGTTCACGGAGCTGCACACAGCCGTTACTAAAGCACTGTAACCGCGCGCACAGCACATTCCGGATCTGTTTACCCTATTTTATGGTAAGTATTGTATTATTTCCCGTACGTCACAGAAAATGTTTTCTAATGTTTGTGTGCGGAATTTGAGAAAGTAAAAAAAGTTTTCCTCTGGCTGAGTGTGCGAGAGAGAGAGAGAGACCGGCTGATGTCACAACTGCAGGTGGAAGATGATAACGGCACGCGCAGGTCTGTTACTGTGATCAGTCAGTGGTGCATTTTATTTACCTCTGAGTATTTTTTTTTAATTTTTTGTAGATCAGGCTCTATATATACTTTCGTTTAAAGTTACACTTTAATAATAATTATATCATTCATTCATTTTCGATACCCGCTTAATCATAGTTCTAGGACCACTGGAAAGCCGGTGCCCACCCGGCAACTCTGGGCGCAAGGGCAGGAACAATCCTAGACAGGGTGCCAATCCATCTTAGGGCGCACACACACACAATCACACACACATTTACGCACTAATGGCCAATTTAGAGACCCCAATTAACCTACAATGAAATACAATGTCTTTGGAATGCAGGAGAAAACCAGATTACCTGGAGAGAAAAAATCGCACATATATATTCTGCTTTATTTCTTAAATACAAGATTCGTATCTGCACTTGTGCTGCAGTCTCATTTCAGTCTCTTTCCTCATGGGAACAAATGACATGGTTTCTCGTAACCTTTGCAGAAAGACTGTCTCGGCTCCATTCCTCATCTCTCTTAGAGGAACTGGAGCTTCCGGGCCACTCCAGCCGTTCCATCACCACTATCATACAATTGGAACGTTGCCGATGATATCTGTGACCCAGTAATAAAGTTAGATAACACTCTCCAAATGTTTCTGCACATATTATTGATATATAGAATGAGGACCTTTTTTCTAGGAATGGCTATTACTTACATACAATATACTTCCTTATACGGTGCAACAACTGCATACTTAACTTTAATTTATACGTTTTATAAATTGGGATTGCATCCCAATAAAAGAACTTGCTGATTTATCAGAATGAACCATGCATAATTTAAATTTTTTTTTACACATGGCAAGCTCGGTTTCAGTATATACACTCATTAGCACAGTGTGCATATAACTTTAGTGTGTTGTCGGGTTCTTGTATTTCAGTTGCCCAGAAACATAACTAACTATTTATAGAATACAAACAGCAAAATTGAAGGTTAAGTTCATTATTATGCATTAAATAGCTCATTGCTCACTTTTCTGTCCAGTGCAAAGCTGTCACATCAGTTTGTCTAGTGATGTATTGTGTTAGCAAGACACCAGGACTCAATCAGTATCTTAATGCATTTGCTTATACTTGAAAAGACTGCTTGTTTCCACACACGTCTCAGGACCATAAAATCCATAAAATTGAAGGTGGACACACAATGTTTGAAGTCATGCACAATAAGAGAGTGGAAAATGAGTGCTGTTTGATGATTTGGGGAGAAAAAATCATATGCTAGATTTCAGCAGATCCATTCTTTGTTCTCTCATCTGTTCACCTGACAAATGAGGGTTAGGGGATGACTGAGAGCAGTGTCTTGCCATGGGCCTGATTAAAATGCATTGAAAGCACTAGGATGCCTTCCCCCATCATTGTGGTGCTTATCATCCCCACAGCAAACAGCACAGCTGTATTCCACAGAGCTAAGGGAGCACTGTCATCTGTGCTTCACCTCTCTATTCATATGTATAGAAGTGGGAAGAGCAGCTCAAGGACATGGTTCATACTTGCTGTATGAATTATGTCTGAATGACTGCCAAATTTTATGATGCTAAACTGTTTAAAAATAATGCTAATTTACTCATCTCCATTTCAGTGGTATAGAGGTAACATTTTATAAAAGGAACAATCCTCACAGTATCTCATGGCCATCGGTACATAGCTTAAGCATAGACAATAAAGTACATTGAAGCCATAAAAGGCATGGTGCTATGGTTGTAGCTGTTGAAGTAGCATGAAGATACTTGGTCTGATCCCCAGGTTTGGTGATCTCTGTGAAGTTTTCATATTCTTCCTGTTTCTGTGTTGGTTTCCTCTGGGTGCTCAGGTTTAATCCAGAGTCTAAAAACATATATGTTAGTGGAATTGGAGGTGCCAAGTTTCCCCTCCCCTGACTTGTGTAATATGAATACATGATTGAATGTGATTAATGTAATAATAAACAATAAACTAAAGGCATAAAGTGTACTCCAGCAACACTGTCATATAATATATTTTATATATATAACTACGATTATAAAAATAACATTAAAAAATATTATTAATTCACTGGAATATCTAATCCAGTGTGTTAGATTAAATATGACATATCCGCTATAAAAGGGACATCAGGGTATGGACAGTCACTGTTTCAGATGGAGATCTTTGCTCTTTTGTGTTACAAACAGAAGTTCAGATTATGGAGTTTGTATAATTTAATCTTTATACATACTGAGTTATCTATATACATTTTTTGCTCACTAAAACCTCAGGGATATGATAAGTGGTGCTTTATTGTTATGTATAACAGTACAGGGGCAGTAACAGTTAATGGTTCATGCACAATTTCACAATGAACAGGATTAAAGCACACAACTGGAAACAATGACACAGCTGGCGTCCTTCTGGATAATTGGATTGGTAGGCAATGCTTCCTTGCTCTCAAAATCTAATATTCTGTAGATGAAAATATTATTTGTCAAGATTAGTTTTTTGTTACTTTTGGTAAATCTAGCCTGTCTACTCTAAGATCTGGATAGGTGTAAATTTCTCATGTATAATTAAGTGGGATATTGGCTTTTTATATTATTATATACTGTATTTTACTACTAATAATTATTTTACTTTTAGACCACTGTGTATTTGTATTTTATTT
>JAOUQV010000040.1:13778525-13788795 GCA_028565295.1 Aspidoras spilotus
TATCAACTTTTACATAAATGCCATGTTGCAAGCCTTCTATTACAGTCTCCTTCACCTCTTTGTGTGTACAGAATATCCTTGCCCTCAATCCGAGGGTGAAGAACCATGCCGTTCTTCAATCAACAAGAGCCAAGAAAATGGAGAAAAAGCACTGGAAGAGGAACACAGAGAAAAGCTGCGATGTAAGTTATGTTACCTTTTGCCTTTTAACCTCCCAGCTGAAAACACTGATATCTAATCCACTGCACAAACATTTACTTACTAGAAGTTGTGCAGACTTTGGACTGTTTTCATATTTAGACAATATGTCTTCTGTTAACCTGACCTTGTCTGATATGATGAGACGGGTTTTAAACCTTTCACTTTGTCTCCTGGCAAGAACCTTGGCTTTGTGCTACATTGTTACATCAGTCGAGACTTAGCAAACCAATGCACATAGATGCACACACACAGACACACACACACTCCCTACACATAAAATGAGTAGCATTTTAAAAATTACACAAATTACACTAAACCATAGATGGACGAATGAATTACTTGTCTTGTTAACACCAGTTCTTCGGTAAGAAGAACAATACAAACATGGCACATACACACACACACAATCTGTCAAGCAAAATTATCTTAGAATTCCAGGCACATGCTGCCAAAGTCTGAGAAATATCTCTCTAGACCAGTGTTTGGGAATTTTGGCAGGTGGCCACGGTGCAATTTTAAGGCAACTGAAACTTCTGATTTTTAATGTAGATGCAAAAAAAGGTGGAGTTACAGTATTTTGTTCAAATTCCTAATTCCTGTACTGTTGCTAACAAAAACCCTCATGTATCTTCCTAATCTGATGGGAATACCTTGTTGAGTTCATTATGTAATCTACAGCATTCGATATGCTACATTTATTAATTATGATATAGTATTAACCCATGTCACGCATACAGTGGTTAGCCCTTCTGAACCAAACCCACTGACTTAGTAACAACTGTAGCTACGCAAATTGCAGGTATAACACCCAACAACAAATGCAGCATGTACATAAGAGTTTTCCAAGTTAGGACACCCATGGAATAAAGCAGCATTACTATTTTCATATGTATTGAGTACACAGGCAGAAATACAAGTATTACGTAAGTACTAATCTCACAAGTATAGTAGATCTATTTGCCAAAAAGATTCTTGGTGAAATTTGGTTCCAAACAGATCTGCCCCAAACAGTGCACAAGCATAACGGAACAGCTTCTGATCCAATGATGAATCTGATTGGTTAATGGTTTTTATTTGACTTTATCCATGAAATATATAAATAAATAATGTTTAAATATGCCTGGTTGTTCTTAACCCTTCTCAGACCACTGTAGTATTGTATGTTTAGTGACAACACACTTGCTCTAAAGCTGAGCCCAGGCTCTATTGTGGTGTTACAGGTTTGTAGAGAATCAGTCAAAACACAAGGCTTGTTATAATAAAAACAATCCAAAGTAGGACAAATGAAACATAACACATAGAATTCACATGCAAAATAGTTCTATTGTTTACATATAAATGTACACTGAAGGTCCAATCAGTAAGTGACCAATTCTGTGTGGCGTTTGCATATTAACCCCGTATTCGCACAGGTTCTCTCAGTGTGCTCCAGTTTCCTCATTCCAAGGACACACATGCTAGGTGAATTGGTGTCTCTAAAGTGTGTCAGTGTGTGTGACTCTCTACAATGGAGTGACAGCACCAATGTGCTGACTTCATTTAATTTAACGCAATGTTATTGCTATTGCAATTTTTTAAATATGGCACATTGTCAATAAGCAGCTTTACAGATATTAAATACAGTATACAATGATTAATTTGCTGTGGGTCAGGGTCAAGGAAAAACTCCCTTTAGAGGAAGAAACCTTTAAAGATTCAGAGTAGAATCCCACCTTCATTAACAGATTAAACAGTCTGTAGGAGAAGTCTATAAATGTGTGTGAAGTGGTGAGAGTGTGTAAAGTACACAGTTCCATTCTGAGCAGGAATTGGTAATTTCACGTGATCCTACCTGATTCACCCTGATGTAGGAGATGTGTAGCTCAGAAGAAAAAGTGAAACGATTAAGCATGATCATTGCAATATAACATTTTAAGAAATGTGGAGTGTGTTAGAGTAGTAACTCCGGAGATACTTGCTATAGCAGTGTAACTAAAATGGATCTCCAGATGGTATCACAAACATGAAGGGTCCATCAACCTAGACTTAGACATTGAGACTGTGTCCGAGTTTTAAACATTTATTGAAAGACTGTACCATAGCTGGGGCTTTAAAAGAGAAAACACTTCCACCTGCTATAACTTTCATTATTCTAGGACACTGCAAGCACCCTGCACCTTTTGTAGGCCACAAGAAATTAATAACCCAAATAGCGTATTACACAAATCTTTTCTCAATTAATTTGGAATGTTGTGTTATACCCTACCATTTATTAATTAATGAACACATTAATATACACCTAATGTACACGTGCGTCTCAGTGATTTAGAATATCATCAAAAGATTAATTGATTTCAGTAATTCAATACAATTAAATAAATGTGAAATGCATACATTATATAGATTCATTACAAATACAATGATCTATTTCAACTGTTCTTTGTTACTGTTGATGATTATGTCTTATAGCCAATGAAAACCAAAAATCATTATCTCAGAAAATTAGAATATTATATAAGGCCAACTAAAAAAAAATTATGCAGATATTTGGCCTACTGAAAGTTATGTACAGAACATGCACTCAATACTTGGTCGGGGCTCCGTTTGCATGAATATCTGGCATGGCATGGAGGTGATCTGCTTGTGGCACTGCTGAGGTGTTATGGAAGCCCAGGTTCATAGCAACCTTCAGTTCGTCTGCATTGCGCTTACTTCGGTCTTGATAGTGGACCTACACCAGCATATGACATGACTCCCTAAACTATCACTAATTGTGCTAACTTCACACTAGACCTCAAGCAGCTTGGATTGTGTGCCTCCTTGGCCCAGGTAAGACGCTTTTGGCATTGTCTCTTAGTCATGAGTGGCCTGATACAAGGAATGCGACAGTTGTAGCCCATGTTCTGGATATGTCTGTGTGTGGTGGCTTATGAATCACTGACTCCAGCAGAAGTTCACTTCTTGTTAATCTTCCCTAAATATTCTAATGGCCTTTTCTTGACAATCCTTTCAAAGCTGGGGTTATCCCAGTTACTTTTTGTACCACACTTTTTTTCCCGCTCAACTTTCCATAAATATGCTTGGATACAGTACTCTGTGAACGGCCAGCTTCTTTAGCAAGAACTTTTGTGGCATAACCTCCTTGTAGAGTGTGTCAATGACTGCTAGTGTCTTCTCCATGATTGTGTCGCCTACTGATTCAGACTAAGGGACCATTTTAAACACTTAGGAAGCCTATTCAAGTGTTTTGTGTTAAATATTCTAATTTTCTAGGATAATATTTTTGGGATTTAATTGTCTGTAAGACATAATCAACACTAACAGAAATAAAGACTTGAAATAGATCACTGTGTTTGTAATGAATCTATATAATGTAGGCATTTCACTCTTTGTATTGAATTAGTGAAATAAATTAACTTTTTGATGATATTTTAATTTATTGAGATGCACCTGTATAAGTAGTGGTGTTATAATACATAACCAATTTCAAAAAAAGTTGGGACAAAAGTATAAATTGTAAATAAAAATGGAATGCGATGATGTGGAATTTTCAAAATTTCATATTTTATTCAGAATAAAACATCGATGACATTAAATGTTTAAAATTAAAAAATGCATCATTTAAAGAGAAAAATTGGGTGATTTTAAATTTCGTGGCAAAAACACATTAGCGAAGTTGGGAAAGGCCATTTTTACCACTGTGAGAAATCCCTCCTTCTCGGTCTGTAAACATTTGGGGACTAAAGAGATAAGTTGCTTAAGTTGAGGGATAAGAATGTTAACCCATTCTTCTCTAGTGTAGGATTCTAGTTCTTTCGTTTTATAATGCAATTTATAAAACATGTTTTCTATCTGGACTTCAGGCTGGCCAGTTCAGTACCCAGTTCTTCTACACAGCTGTAATTCTGTAATTGATGCAGTATGTGGTTTGGCATTGACATGTTGGAAAATGCAAGGTCTTTCCCTGAAAGAGTTGTTGTTCGAATAGGAAAATATGTTGCTCTAGAATCTAGAAATACCTTTCAGCATTTATGGTGTCCTTCCAGATGTGTACTAATGCAACCCCATAGCATCAGAGATGCCGGCTTCTGTACTGCTGATAACAACTTGGGTTTTTCTTTCCCTCTTTAGTCTTAATGACACTGCGTCCCTGATTTCCATAAAGCACTTTACATTTTGATTCGTTTGACCACAGAACAGTTTTCCTCTTTGCCACAGTCCTTTTTATATGAGCCTTTGCCAAGAGAAGGCATCTGCGCATCTGGATCAGGTTTATATATGGATTCCTCTGTGAACTATAGAGCTTAAGCTGGCAATGGTGGATGGCCCGGTGAATTGTGTTCACAGATAATGTTCTCTGGAAATATTCCTGTGCCCATTTTGAGATTATCAATACAGAAGCATGCTTGTATGTGATGCAGTGCCGTCTAAGGGCCCGAAGATCACGGACACCCAGTATGGTTTTCCGCCCTTGACCCTTACGCACAGAGATTCTTCCAGATTCTTGGAATCTTTTGATGTTATTATGCACTGTAGATGATATGTTCAAACTCTTTGAAATTTACACTGTCTAACTCCCTTCTGATCTCGCTCCACTATTTGTCACCACAGAATTAGGGGGATTGGTGATCCTCTTCTCATCTTTACGACTGAGAGCCGCTGCCACTTCAAAATGTTTTTTTTTAAACCCAGTCATTTTATACCCTTTTGTACCTTTAACTTTTCCAGCCTCTTATTGCCCCGTCCCAACTTTTTGAGATGTGTTGCAGTCACGTCTCAACTTTTTCGGAATCGGGTTTGTAAATGAACCTGCATCTTCAGACTATTTAGAAATAGTATTGTCTATGCTGTAAGCATATCTTATCTTGATTGTATATCTCTGAACGTCTAAACTAGTGGGAAAACTGCGCTGTATAAGATGTGTTCATCATATGTGACTATGAGAACACACAATAAAACAGAGATTATTGCTTGTGGAGTGTTATCAGTCATGCTGTACATGTCTCAATGTTGCTACCACAGTATACCCAGTAAGTCCATTATTAGAATGCTGAGTCTATAAAGTTGGTGAGGCTAATACACTTTTTCATTATTGATTGAGCTAAAGAAGATTTATCCTATTGGTAAAGGGGAAAAAACAATGAACGTTTTATTGATCCTTAAAAAATGTTTTCTGGGCCCAGAAGCATCGTCATAATTGTTCTGTGGAACCTCCAGAATGCTGGAGGTGCTGTAGATTTTATTTTATAAGGAATCTGTGAAAAGTCACTGTCTATAGATTCTAAATGAGTTTGAGAGAAATATGTTGGCTATAGCCAGCTTTTATCTTCATCTGTCAGGACTCAGGTGCTTAGGATTTTTCACTCCCATCCTCCAGGCTCATAGGCATGTCATCTGTAAGGTAATTTTGAAACATTTTCCTGCAGGCGTCATCCCTTACAGAGCACTCTGAGTTAAAGCTATTAGCTGACCAGAGGCTTCTCGATATTAGTCAATAATTTCTGCTGCAGTAGCACAGGTTGTAGCCAGATACCAAACACACATAAGTTTCAGCAGCAGGTGCTGAGGAGGACATGCCTTTGTTTTTGTACTGTTTACTGATGGGTTAATTTTATTATTCTGCCCGTATACCCCTTCTATAAGAAGCACACCCAGGGCCGTAAAGGGATTGTAACAGAGCTCATCTGATTAGAAGAAGGAACTTAGAATACCGACGTTGACAACAGACACGATTTAACTAAAAGACTCTCTTTATTGAATGTAGCGTATTTACAGTGGTGTGAATTGAACGCGCCCGTGGCGTGAATTAAACGCACCCGTTTTCCGGTTCCAGCACAAGAAATATAAAATAGTTGAAGTATGTTACTATATTCGGATGGTCAGCTGATAGTGTGGAAAAATACTTTGGGTTAAAATAATTATTTATGCAGGTAAGATTAAAATAACAGCATTAAAGGGTGTTGGAATTAAAGCATGTGATTTACCTGTCTTTAAGCGCCGGCGACATGTGATCCGTTGAAGGAACCAAGTGCAGGAGTTGCTGGGTAATATAACCATAAGTTTGTGTAGTCTGAGTGTTTAGACTGATCTATTTTCATTGTGAAGGGGGGGGTTATTATGTTTTATTCTTTAGGAGTTTTCTTGTGTGGTTTCTGCAGTATGATTTAATATTAAAGACTGCCTGGTGCAATATAACTGAATGGACTGAGAACTGATTTATTGTAATTTAAGATGTGGAGAATGCATGTAATATTTATCTAGCTGACCTGGAGCTTACCTGGATCTTGGTTTGATCCTTGGCTGATGGGAATTTAAAGACAGACCCTTGAGCCTTTTGGATTATCTAGTTGGGCTGCAGGTACAGTTGAGTGAAAACAGTGTTTGCACTCTTCCTGTTTGTCACACTTAAGTATTTTGTAACTTGTTTATTGTAGTTGAAAGTGTTTATTATTAAGGGAGAAAAAAAATTCAAACCCCTAACCATAATAACTGGTTGGGCCACTCTTAGCAGCAACAACTGCAACCAACGTTTGTGATAACTAATGAGTCTTTTACATTGTTGTGGAGCACATTTGGCCACTCATTTGCAGTATTGTTGTAATTCAGCCACATTGGAGGGTTTTCGAGCATAAACTGTCTTTTAAGGTCATGCCACAGCATCTCAATAGGATTCAGGGAAGGACGTTGACTAGGCCACTCCAAAGTCTTCATTTTTTTCTTCAGCCATTCAGAAGTGCACTTGCTGGTGTATTTTGGATTGTCCTGCTGTAGAACCCAAGTCCGTTTTAGCTTAAGGTCACAAAGAGATGGTCAGACATTCTCTTTCAGGATCTTTTGGTAGACAGCAGAATTCATAGTTCTATTTATTACACTCTACATTTATTAAGTCTACCAGGTCCTGATGCAGCAAAACAGCCCCAGACTATCACACTGCCACCACCATATTTTACTGTTGGTATAATGTTCTTTTTCTGAAATGCAGTGTTTTATGCCAGCTGTAATGAGACACACACCTTCCAAAGTGTTCAACTTTTGTCTCATCTGTCTACAAAATGTTTTCCCAAAAGTCTTGGGGATAATTAAGATGTGTTCTAGAAAAATTTATACTAGCTTTAATCTATTTGCTCAGCAGTGGCTTTCATCTAGGAACTGTGCCATTCAAGGCCATTTTGCCCAGTCTCTTTTTGATGGTGGAGGTATGAGCTTAATTGATGCCTGCAGTTCTTTGGATGTTGTTGTGGGGTCTTTTGAGACATTTTGGATGAGTCGTCGCTAGGTTCTTGCGGTAATTTTGGGTGACTGGCCAGTCCTGGAAAGGTTCAGCACTCTTCCATGTCTGCGTCAACTGTGGATAATCGCTTTACACTGTGGTTTGCCGAATTCCCAAAGCTTTGGAAATGGCTTATAACCCTTTCTAGACTGATAGATCTCAATTACCATAATTTTTCCTGAATTTCTTTGGATTTTAGAATGATGTGTAGCTTTAAGGATCTTCTGGTGAACACTTTGTCAGGCAGGTCTTGTTTAAGTGATGTCTTGATGTCACACCACTGTACTAGTGATGATGAGCTGCACCTATAGTTTAAGTTGAATTAAGTGGAATTGACTTAGTGATTGAGTTTTTTCTTCAAGTTTACCTTTTTTTGCCATTTTTTCCCCCTCTGTTTTTCATTTTAGAATGAGTTGGGGATTTGTTTTCCCCCTAGCACTTCATCAGTTGCAAAAAGAAATAATCTACTGGCATTTTTACTTCCGACTGTCTTTAGTTTTACCTGCACTCAGCTTTTCTGCAACAGGGATTTTACCCTATGATTGTGAGAAGTAGACTTGCTTTCACCAACTAAATCAGTTGGCATCTAAACTAGTATGGCTTCTTAATGGTAAACTTTAAATCTTTCCCCTGCCAAATATTTCATTGTGCTAGTGTTAGATACATTGTGATAGAATAGCCATTTATCTAGACCAGAGGGTAAGTGTGTCACTTCCACAAGAACAATAAGATTAAATATTCTCTCTCTCTCTCTCTCTCTCTCTCTCTCAGTGTGGGTGTGTGTACATTTACTGGTACCTACAGTTGTGTTTAAAATATTAACAGTCTAACATCACTAATGTGTCTTTTTACTGATTAGACACATTATCTAATAGAGAATGCATTTCTGGTGTAGCTGCGTACCGGGCAACCAACAGAATAAAATGCCATGACATGCATGCTGCTATCTGAGTGTCATCGACTCATTTAATAATAGTGTTGTGTTAAAATATTGAGGTCATTCCTTCTGTGAAGGTACAAGTGTCAATTATGGCCCTTAGTTAAAAGAAGGAGGGCAGAAAATGTTGTATCTGCTTGTTTTAGCCCTTGCTCAGTAAGTAAAATAGTTCCTTCCAGACATTGTACCCTATAAAGGGGCATATAAAGAAAATACTTGACTTCTTAGCTAAAATGATCTCAAATGCTTTAAAAACTGGATAGAAAGTAGGAATAGTGGGATAGGAAAAGGAATACTTCCATCCGCATAGATCATAGAATAACAAGAATGGAAAAGAAACATCTAATGATCAGCTCCAGGGAAATCAAAGAAGATCTTCATTTGCCTGTGGATACTGCAGTGATGAGAAGATACAAATGTAGTCCAGTCAGCTTGGGTTGAATATTAGTTGACTCCATTGTAAATCATTTATCACAAATAAAGGTTATATAAATAATTATTAGTTCCGTATTTTTTGCGGATTACTTTTTAAAATTTTCTGTTTAAAAATGTATATTTTGTTCATTGTTTTCATTTGGAATTAAATGTGAAATATTTTGCCACAATGTTTGCACACAACGGAATTGGTCCTCTGCATTTAACCCATCCATGCAGTGAAACACACACTGGTGAAGTGAACACGTGCCCGGAGCAGTGAGCAGCCAGCACAGCACCCGGGGAGCAACTTGGGGTTAGGTGCCTTGCCCAAGGGCACTTCAGCTATGACTTGTCGGTACTTGGAATCGAACCAGGGACCTTCCGGTCGCAAGGCTAGTTCCTTAACTACAAGCCTACCACTGCCCAATGTGCAGTGCTCCTAGTGTCTTCGTGTATATACAATTACAGGAATGTCTCAGGTTTTTTACACACTGCTGCTATTTTAAAAACAACTGAATAAGGGAATATTTTAACACAATTTTTATTTTTTAATTTGATTTAATTCTACAAAGTAAAGAGCCTGAATAAAATTTTCTATTATACAGATTAAGCTTAGTGATAATTAGCCATATTTATAATTTTGGAGGCGGTCCTCACAAGTATAGCAATACCAGACAATGTGTATGTTTAAATATGAATTAATTTGCATTGATAACACTTATAAATAGTAGAATAATCTATTTTTGATCATATCCTCTAATTCATTTGTATAAATAAATCAGCTCAGGACCTAAAGGTAGACAAAGTCTACTAAAATATTGTTATCCCTTACAGTGGCCACTGGTGCTTTTTTAAACAGCAGATGTTGGGATGACATTAAAGAAATGAATGAATTATAACATTACTTCTATTTAAGTCTTCCTTCTATTTTTTGGAAGAAAATGACTTGTGACCATGTAATACCACAGGGAGCCTTTTCTAGAGAAGTCACTTAACCTTATTGTACCAGGATTTCCTAAACCTATATTTAGTGCTGGTCTGCACTGTTGTTTTATTCTGAGACTATACTCAAAAGGAAGACTGTCAAGTTGCTCTTCTAGCGGGATTGCTTTTATAATTTAAAGACTTTGTGTAAAATTATCTAACGATCAGAACTGAACTTTCACGGCGAAGCATGTTTTCACAATTCTCTCCATCAACAAGATGTCCAGCCTCTTTAATAGTATTCCAGTCGTCATTTAGAGCAGCATCAGCCCACTGGCCATTTACTTCCATTGCTACAGTTAACCTCTTGGAAGGCAGAGGTTTAAAAACATTAGGTAGTCCACCTGTGGAAAATGAAGTTCAGTCATGAAGTTGTGTGCATTCTAACATGCTGTCTATAGCAAAATGCTAGACTTTATATTTCTTTACATTTTAGAGGAAGCAGATCGTATAGTCTAAGAAGTTGTCTGTCAAGCTGAACT
>JAOUQV010000040.1:13870948-13881723 GCA_028565295.1 Aspidoras spilotus
TGACACCTTGCACAAGCATGGCAAGACACAAAAGGTCATTGCTAAAGAGGATGGCTGTTCACAGAGCTCTGTGTCCATGAACATTTTTACAGAGGTGAAGCGAAGGAAAAGATTTAGTAAAAAAAAGGGTGGACAAGCAATAGAGATAACAGCACCCTAGAGAGGATTGTGAAACAAAACCCATTCAAAAATGTGGAGGAGATTCAAAAAGCCTGTACTGCTACTGGAGTCAGTGCTTCAGTAACCATGTGCACAGACATATGCAAGACATGGGTTTCAGCTGTCGCATTCCTTGTGTCAAGCCACTCTTGAACAAAAGACAGCATCAGAAGAGTCTAAAGACAATAGGGACTGAACTGCTATTGAATGGTCCAAAGTTAAGTTCTCTGATGAAAGTAAATTTTTGCATTTTCTTTGGAAATCAAGGTCCCAGAGGCTGGAGGATAGAGGAGAGGCACAGAATCCATGTCACTTGAGGTCTAGTTTAAAGTTTCCACAGTTAATTATGGTTTAGGGAGCCCAGTCATCTGCTGGTGTTGGTCTACTGTGTTTTCTGAGGTCCAAGGTCAATGCAGATGTCTACCAAAAAGTTTTAGCACACCTCATGCTTCCTGATGCTGACCAACTTTTGGGAGATGCTGATTTCATTTTCCAACAGGATTTTGTACCTGCACACAGTGCCAAAGCTACAAGTACCTGGTTAAAGGACCATGGTATCCCTGTTCTTAAATGGCCAGCAAACCTACCTGATCTTAACACTATAGAAAATGAATGGGGTATTGTGAAGAGAAACAAGTAACACGCCAGACTCAACAATGCAGTAACCTTGGCTCTCATAACACCTGAGCAGTGCCACAGACTGATTGACTCTTGCATTGCTTGAGTAATTCCGGCAAAAAAGGCCCCAAGTATTGAGTGCTATATATAATAATACATTTCATGTTCATATTTTTCAGTTGTCCAGCATTTCTAAAAAATAAAATAATTTTCTAATTTTCTGAGATACTGAATTTGGGTTATTTATTAGTTTGTAACAGTCATGGTTACATTTGATTTGGTTATTTATTTATTTGGTTTTCCAGTACTAAAATAGAAGACAGTTAGGCGCTGTTTTACTCCAGGCCGGTAGAGGAGCTGTAGGCTTTGCCGGTTTTGGTGGTAGAAGCAGCAAATAAAAGGGGAGCAGGAAGTAAACAAAGACGCACTCATTAATGGTTTCTGTCGTATACACTCAGTTGCTCTACAAGATGTCAGTTATAATCATCAAATCAAAAAAAATAAACACTTGAAATATATCAGTCTGTGTGTAAGAATGTGTATAGTATACAAGTTTCACTTTTTGAATGGAAAGTTGAGGAACATCCGTTTGGAATATTCCACAGGTGAACAGGTTAATTGGAAACAGCTGAGTGTCATGATAAAGGTCAGTCACAAGCAAGTATGGCAAGTCCAACAGTTTAAGAACATCGTGGAATTGCAAGGAATTTAGGCATATCATTCCTATCATTCCTCCTACATTCCATAATATTATCAAAAAAGAGAATCTGGAAAAATTTGTACAAGTAACATTACATGCCATTGACCTTCGATCTCTCAGGCAGCACTGCATTAAAAACCCGCTTCATTTTGTAATGGATATTACCACATGGTCTCAGGAACACTTTAGAAAACCATTGTCAGTGAACACAGTTGCTTCTTTTACAAGTGCAAGTTAAACTCTACCCTGCAAAGTGAAAGCCAAAAGTGAAACAGTTTTAACAACACCCAGAAATGCTGCTGGCTTCTCTGGGCTCAAGCTCATTTGAAATGAACTGAGACAAAGTGGAAAGGTTTTCTATAGTCTGACAAGTCTACATTTAAAATTTTTTTCGAAATCATGGATGCTGTGTCCTAAATGCTAAAGAAGAAAAGGACTGTCCAGATTGTTATCAGCGCGAAGTTTAAAAACCAGCATCTCTGATGATCTGGATTGTCTTAGTGCTCATGGCTTGCACTTGCACATCTGTGAAGGCAGCAATAATGCTGAAAGGTACATACAGGTTTTGGAGCAACATATGCTACCATCCAAGCAGCGTCTTTTTTAGGGGTGTCTCTGCTTTTTTCAGCAAGACCATGATAAGCCACATTCTACACGTGTTACAACAGTGGGGCTTCATAGTGAGAATGCGGGTACTAGACTGGCCTGCATGCAGTCCAGACCTGTCTTCCACTGAAAATGTGTGGCACATTTAACTGAAGTTCAAGCAAGAATGGGAAAGTAATCCACCTACAAATCTTCATAATGCCCAACATACCCACATCCCAAGTGTTTTTAAACGTGTTGCAGGAATCAAATTTAAAAGTAATCAATATTTGTAGCTAACTGCCATGCTTGTACGGGTGGGGAGACTTTCTGTGTGAAATTTGCATGTTCTCCCTGTGTTTACGGGGGTTTTCTTTGGGTACTCCAAAGACATGCATGACAGGTTAATTGTTGTCTTTAAATTGCCCGTTAGTGTGCTAATGTGTGTGATTGTGTGTGTGTGTGGGCACCCTTTGATAGATTGTTGCCCTGTCTAGGGTTGTTCCTGCCCTTGTGCCCAGAGTTGCACCGGCTCCGGGCAGCGGCTTTTCTGTGACCCTAAAACTAGGATTAAGTGGGTATAAAATATGAATGAATTATTAAATATTTGCAAAAAAACATGAATTTTATCTGTTTGAACATTAGATATCTTGTCTTTGAAGTGTATTCAATTGAATATGGATTAAAAAGTATTTGCATTGTATTCTGTTTTTATTTATGTTTCTTACAATGCCCTAACTTCGCTGGAATTAGGGTTGTACAATAAATTGTATGCAATGATAACATACATCTCTAATTTGTATGCCTGTCTATGATGAATCTCTCTCTCACACTCTTACTTACTCTTTCTGCCATAGATTATCATTTCCAGCATAATGTGCGGCTACAATAAAGCTGATTGGACTGAGCTTGCTAAAATGGCAGAGGTGAGTCTTTGTTGTGGTAATTTACCAGCACACACAGTTGTGAAATTATACCCCCTGACTTGCTGATAATTTGTCTCTTTTGATAACACTGCATGCATAACCATTGCATTGGGAATAGAGCAGAAAGTGTGATGTACCACACCTTTTCAAACTGCAAGAGCAACATTCACGGTTACTGCATAAACACCCCAAATATTGAATCAGTGGCAGCTATTCTTGGATCTGAATCACGTTACATTTAGGCAAATGTTTATAAGACCCAACTGGTTTGTTGCTGCCAAGCGACTGAGACAGATGCCAGAGAAGGAGGTAGGCACTGAAAGAAAAAAGAGAGAGGGAAAGAACTAGGCGCGGGAAAGGATGGGCATCTTCAGGCCAGACTTCTTCGAGCTTTTCCATCTGTGAGAAAGAGTACTCTAGCCCCTGTCCCTGTCAGTCAAAGCAAATCCAGCAGAACACACACATGCATGATGTAGCACAGACACACTGTAACTCACAAGTAAACCTAAAAGTGATCTTTTGAATGGAAATAGATCAAGGCAGTTCAGTGACCCCTGGTATTAATCGGTGTTGAGTCACATATCTCTGGTGCTTAATTGTGCACAGAAAATGTCAGAAAGTAAACAAGCCCTCATGTCAATGTGTTAATTCTGCTATTGATTTCATTGACGCTCTCGCCGTCTGTTGGACCTCATTAAACCAGACCTGTCAAGCTCATCCAACCCCCGTCCTCTTTCACTTTGTAAAGAATGACATATGTTTAGTGCTGTCTCCCTCCTTATATCCTTATCTGTCTATAATTGTCAGGTACCTGCATATTGCACATTCATAAAGTAGGTGAGACAGTGATGTAGGCTGTGTATAAGTATACAGTAATACCTCTACATACAAGATTACTTTATCAGCTGCTTTGTTATTATTATTATTATTATCCGCATAAGAATTAACATAAACCCGTTTGATTAGTTTCTTTCCCAAATAAACACAAAATAACCCTAAATAATGTAAATAAGCATGTAAATAAATTATAAAACAAACGCAATACAATAGTAAATAAAAAAGGCACATAATGACATTAATCACATTAAGTTAAAATTGTGGTAAACATTTCTATTAACATCATACACTTTTTCTTTTCACTTATCACTTGGTTCTTCAGCCCCATAGTCGTCATCTTCTTCTTTCGGTCTCTCCCTTTATCGGGGGTTGCCACAGTGAATCAATCTTTTCCACCTCATTCTGTCCTTTACATCTTCTGCTTTCATACCAACTACCTGCATGTCTACATTGACCAAATCCAAATATCTCCTCTTTGGACTTCCTCGCTGCCTTTTTACTGGCAGTATACCAATATATCCACTCTCCCAAACCATCTCAGTCTGCCCTTTCTAACTTTGTCTCCCAATTTTCCAACCTGTGCTGGTCACTCCCAACGAGAACCTCAGCATAGCAACCTCCAGCTCTGCTTCCTGTCTCCTAGTAAGTCCCCCTGTCTCCAAACCATACAACAAGGCAAGTATCACTACTCTCTTATAAACATTTCCTTTCACTTTTGCTAGGACCCTTTTGTCATATATCACTCCTGACACTTCTCCATCCACTCCATCCTGCCTGTACTCTCTTGAGCTAACTGAAGTTCTACACCCTTGTGACCACTTCTTCCTGTAGCTTGGAAGATCTCCATCTCATTCACACACATGTATTCCGTCTTACTACAGTTGACTTTAATTCCCCTCCTTTCTAAAGCATACCCCACCTCTCCAAGCTCTTTTCTAGTTTTTCCCTGCGCTCACTGCAGATCACAATGTCATCTGGAAACATAATAGAGCAAACAAGAGCAAACAAGAAGTGGCTCAAAGCCGATCCTTGTTGCAGTCCCTCCTTTAATTTAAAGTTATCTGTCACTCCTACAGCACATCTCACTACCATCATGCTATTCTCATACATGTCCTGCACCAATCTAAAATACTTTTCAACTCCTCAATTCCTCATATAACAACACAGTTCCTCCCTCGGCACCCTATCATAAGCTTTTCTCTAAATCCACAAAGACACAGTGTAGCTCTTTCTGACCTTTCTTTCTTTGTCCTACGTTGCATCTCTTTATACTCCTGTATACTTTATTCCTCTCTCTGTCTCATTTCTTCGTTGCTAATCTCTTTCTCTGAATAATCTCCTGCACTTTCTTGTCCCACCACCAAATTTTCTTGCTCTTTTTTACCTCCAGATGAAACACCAAGTACCTTTCTGCCTGTCTGTCTAATCACTGTTGCTGCTGCTACCCAATCACCTGGAAGCTCTTTACTACCACCCAAAGCCTTTTTCTGAACTTCTCACAGCATTGCACCATTTGCTCCTCTTCTCCACATTCATGTCATCCTGCAAACCACCATCTGATGTTGTCTAGCTACACTCTCTCCTGCCACTGCCTTACAGTCTACAATCTTTTTTAAGCAACCTCCTCTACACAATATGTAGTCTACCTGTGTACTCCTGCCTCCACTCTTGTAGGTCACCCTGTGCTCCTTCTTCTTTTGAAAATGCATTTACAGCCTTGCTACTGCAGCACATATACTAAAATTGGAACAATACGGAGAAGATTAGAATAGCCTCTGCGCAAGGATGACACGCAAAATCGTGAAGCAGCAACAGTGATTAGACACACAGGCAGGAAGGTACTTGGTGTGTCATTTGTACAGGTGAAAAACAGCAAGGAAACCTGGTGGTGGAACGAGGAATTGCAGGAGGTTATTCAGAGGAAGAGGTTAGCGAAGAAAAAAATCGACAGGGAGATTAGTGAAGAGAGTAAGGTATCAAAGGCCAAGCAGAAGGCCTAGGATGAGTTTTACGAAAGGTTAGACAGTAGGGAAGTAGAGAAGGAGTTGTATCGCCTTGTAAGGCAGAGAGATAGAGAGGGAAAGAATGTGCAACATGTCAGGGTGATCAAGGATAGAAATAAAAATGTACTGAGAGGTGAGAATCGGTTGAGGGAAAGATGGAAGGAGTATTTTAAGGAGCTGATGAATGAAGAGAATGACAGGGAAGGAGAGTTGAAGGCATAGAAATAGTGGAACAGGATTACCAATGATTAAGTTAAGGAAGCTTTTAAAAGGAATAAGAACGAAAAAGCATCAGACCTAATGACATACCGGTGGAGGTATGGAAATGTATAGAAGAGATGGGAGTGGTGTCTTTTTAACTAGATTATTCAATGAGATATTTGAGAGTGAAATGATGCCTGGGGAATGGAGGAAAAGTGTGCTTGTACTGATTTATAAGAACAAGGGTGATGTGCAGAGTTGTAGCAATAAAAGGGGCATAACGTTAATCAGTCAAACAATGAAGATTTGGGAGAGAGTTGTTGAAGCTAGGCTTAGACAATCAGTGACTGTGAGCAGCAGTATGGTTTCATGCCAAGAAAGAGCACCATAAATGCAATTTTTGCTTTGAGAATGGAGAATTATAAAGAAGGTCGGAAAGAGCTACACTGTGTCTTTGTGGATTTAGAGAAAGCTTATAATAAATAAAGGTAGTAGTGAGACTGGCCTTAAGATGTTGAGGTTCTCATTAGGCATGACCAGGATGGACAGGATTAGGAATGAGAACATCAGAGGTACAACACACGTTGGAAATTTGAAGACAAAGTTAGAGAGGTCCGATTGAGATGGTTTGGCCATGTGCAGAGGAGGGACAGTGAATATATTGGTAGGAGGATGTTAGAAATGGAGCTGCCAGGTAGAAGGCAGAGAGTAAGACCAAAGAGGGGCTAAATGGATGTGGTCAAATGTAGACATGCCCCTGATAAAGGGAGTGGCTGAAAAAAGAAGAAGAAGTAAAAGTTATGAGTGTAGCTATGTGCATCAGTATAATTCCGAGTTTTCTGTTTCTGGTACACGCATATGTATGTATCACAGCACATCTGGTTTTAGACCACAATAATTTATTAGTATGGTTTAGGGCCTCCTTACAAGTCTTGCACACTGGTCAGAGGGATTTTAAGCCATTCGTCTTGCAGGATAGTGACCAGGTCAATACGTGATGCTGGTGGAGGAAAACGTTTCCTGACTTGCTCTTCCAAAACACTCCAAAGTGGCTCTTGATACATCACAAAGGCTTGTCCAATTTAGCCATGAAACCTCTCATACTAAAATGACAGGTGTTTCAGTTTCATTGTCTAACCCCTGTATGTTTTGTTTAAGTTAGTCGTGTCTTCCTCTTTAAATAAAGTTTGTTTCCCCGTTTTTTCCAGGAAACACAGACACTCCCACTCAATCATGGACATGCGCTTGTCTCTTTCCATGAGCGTGTTACATGTGTCTTGACCTGTCCTAAATCAAGCACTAAAATGATGTAGATAAATTTAGATTTTTTCAGATATTTAGTCCACTTCATTAATTATTAAATATTTTTTATTTAATAATCAAACTCACAGCCCTATTAAATTTTCCAGTAACAGGAAATGCATCCAAATTGAATTGAGAATCCAAGATGAGTGATAAAAACCTTATATCTTTTCTGAGAATTGCCACAACAAACACCAGACTTTGATGCACTGGCAAGAAACACTGTTCACTCTAAAATGGAGTGCCTTTAATGCCTTTTTTTATAGTTATGTTTGATATAAAGGAATATAATGCTGGCCTGGCCCGCCTGCCAAATATTAAAAGCCCATGTGGCCCCTGACCTGAACATTCGGCTATCCCTGTTCTAAAATTATAGTTTGTTTCTTAGAATACTCAGGTATAAAATCACTCGTATGTAGAGGTATTATTTAAATAGCCAGTTAAGTACAATGTCCACTTTGTACATTCATCACCTTGCTTCCTATTCCCTAGCATAACCCTGGCCCTTATCTGAACATAACTCTTTGTGTGTTGTAGAGACACAGATTTATTTAAACCTATACTTTCTTTTTAGCAGTCAGGTATAGAGTTGCAAAGGCAATAGTACAGGATATAGTTGATCATAAGAAAGAAAGAAAGAAAGAAAAAAGAATGAATAGAGAAAGAAAGAATGAATGAATGAATTAATTAAAGATGCCTTTGGGACCTTAATTTTTGGCTGCTTGTGACTTCTAAACTGAATTCATTGTTTTCATCACATATATAGCAGTGTATTTAGTTACGTCTGCCGGCAAATATGAAATAAAAGCATGGTTTCCATGGTAACTCCATTTTCAAGGCGATTCAACCATTAATTTTCGCTTTGAAAATTCTGGACGAGAACACTTAACACTGTGGCTTGCCCAAGGATACTACTTCAAAGTTTTTTGTTCTCCTTTTCCCCTTTCTTTTCCTTCACCAACGTTTCAGAGTCGGGTAAATCATTTTCTAATTTCAGCCCCTTATTACATCTCTTTTCACACACATGCATCAGCTATAAGCTCTAATTCGTATATGTAATGTCCATAAGCTGTTTGTTAAGGACAAAATTTAAATTATGGCAATTGATATGCAGTATTTTGTCAAGAATTAACATCTAGTGCAGTTTAATTTCCTCATCATGATGGTCCTGATAAGCACAACAAGATGCACAACAAGAAGATTAGATGTATTAACCAATTCAAAACAATACTTTACGTTTTAAATGATAAATGACCGAATGTAGCTTTAACCTATAAAATATGCCTGCATGCTGGATACTGATTGGATTTCATTCAGTTCAGTTCAATTGTGCTATATAGCGCTTTTTACAAAGAAACAGATACTTTACACATATTTAATACACAATATATTCATAAAGTTTATACCTTCTTCTTTCGGCATTCTCCATTTATCACGTGTCGCCACAGCGAGTCAGTCTTTTTCACCTAACTCTGAACACTGACTTGACTGCTGTTACACCAGCTACCCGTATATCTACTTTGACCACATCCATATATCTCCTCTTTGGTCTTTCTCTGGGGCGGCACAGTGGCGCAGTGTATAGTGCTGTGGCCTCACAGAAAGAAGATCCTGGGTTAGTTAAATTTCTGTGTTGAGTTTTCATGTTTTCCCCATGTTCTTGCGGGTTTTCTGGGGTACTCTGGTTTCTCTTGCATTCCAAAAGCATGCATGATAAGTAATTTGGTGTCTTTAAATTGCCCATTAGTGTGTGACAGTCTGTGTAATTGTGTGTGTGAGTGCACCCTATGATGGATTGGCGCCCTGTCTAGGGTTGTTCATGCCTTTGCTGCCAAATTTGCCGTATGGGCACCACCTTTCCGGTGATCCTAAAACTAGGTTTTAAGTGATTTATAAAAAATGAATGAATGAATGAATGAATGATCTTCCTCTTTGCCTCCTGCAGCTCCATCTCTAACATCCATATATCAATTTGTCCAAACATCCCCATCTTCTCTCTATAACTTTATTTCCAAATTTTCCAACCTTTGCTGTCCCACTGATTCTCATTCCTAATCCTGTCCATCCTGGTTACTCCCAAAGAGAACATCAACATCTTAAGCTCTGCCTCCTTTAGCTCTGCTTCCTGTCTGGTCAGTGCCACTGTCTCCATTACATTTACATTTGCAGTATTTAGCAGTCGCCCTTGTCCTGAGCGACTTACAAAAGTGCTTTAAGACATATCAGTAAACATAATCTATTCTGAATAATCAGGAAACCAAACAAGAATATCCACAATACCTCAAGAAATTGTGCATTTGGATTTTTTTAATGTAAAAACATTTTTGAGTAGGAAAAAGTCCATTTAGGAGAACAAAACAGAGAAGAGTCTAGAAGCATGCCTTCCTCGTACCCTGAGAGATGAGGGACCAGTTGAGCATTGCTAGACGACCGAAATGCACGAGGTGCAGTGCGGGGTGTGATAAGTGCTGTAATGTAGGAGGGTGCAGGACCAATCTTGGCTTTGTAAGCAAGCATCAGCGTTTTAAATCTGATGCGAGCAACTACAGGAAGCCAGTGGAGAGGGTGGAGCAGTGGTTTGGTGGGTTTTAACTTGTGAACATTGAAAGAAAGTCTTACAGCCGAGTTCTGTATCAGCTATAAGGGTCGGATAGAGGTACTTGTAATAATCCAATCTCAAGATGACCAGCGACTGAAACAGGATCTGTATGGACTCCATGAAACAAGCCTGGGCTTGTATGGCTAATTAACTTTATGCCTCTGTAGTTGCTACAACTCATCGGTCGCGTCGGTCTGGTTCTTAAATATTGGTACAAGTACATTTTTCCTCCATTCCTCAGGCATCATTTCTCTCTCAAGAATCTCATTTATTAATCTACTTAAAAACACCACTCCCATCTCTCCTAGACATTTCCATAACTCTTACTCTTACATTTCCATAACTCATACTTCTAGCTTCTAGATTCAAACTTTCTAGCTTCTATCTGACTCTTTTCACTTCATCAACACTTCTCTTTATGATTTCTGTCATTAGCCTTGCAGTTTCTCTTTGGCCTCATACACAGCCTGCAGTTACATCATTTACATAAATATGTTTGAAGTAAAACCACAACATTATATTGGTTTCGGGACATTTCTTTTCTAAAATAACATTCTACCTGCACTTTATTTCACTAAACTACTACTACTGCACATGCTCATGTGGGGAGTCGTATACTTGTGGTTAAGGAAACAGCTTTGCGACCGGAAGGTCCCTGGTTCGATTCCAAGTACCGAAGTGCCCTTGGGCAAGCACCTAATCCCCAGTTGCTCCCGGGGTGCTGTGCTGGCTGCTCACTGCTCCGGGCACGTGTGCTCACTTCACCTATGTGTGTCTATGTGTGTTTCACTGCACGGATGGGTTAAATGCAGAGGACCAATTCCGCTGTGTGCAAACATAGTGGC
>JAOUQV010000040.1:13953098-13964114 GCA_028565295.1 Aspidoras spilotus
CAGCCATGACTTGTTGGTACTTGGAATCGAACCAGGGACCTTCCGGTCGCAAGGCCGGTTCCTTAACCACAAGCCTATGACTGCCCCATTTGACACTTGACATTTGACACTACTATGTCACAAAAGATGAATACAGTCTAGATATAAACTGAAACCTACTGTATTTTACATGTGTATGTTTATATCACATTGTCACAAACAACATAGACGCTACCCTTTGTTACCTGCTTACGTGCATGTAGGACGTGTTGTGTCCTCCTGTGAGCTCTGAATCAGATTGTGTTATTGTCGCTGTTTCTCTGCTTCTCACTTAAGTGTTCGTGATAAGACTAAGGCTAAAGGGTATGGACTCGTCCATCTGTGAAATGGTCATGAGTTCTGGAAGTTATTTTCAGACAATTAAAACGCTGGTCCATTCTGTTATTTTACAAAGACACTAGAATTTGTTCGTACTAAGACTGTGTGTTTGTTATTCTTGAGCTTGTTTTCAGTCGAATATCTCTTTTATGCCCATGAAAAGTGTGTGTGTGTGTGTGTGTTCAGTTCAGTGTGTGCTGTTAATTTTGCCACAATTCCCCTGAAATGTGTCAGTACTCCACACTGTGTGTTTGCTAGTTTATTCCCTTCAGTGTATAGTGTATATTAACAGATGCCATTCATCAAATAAGCCCAGTAGAACTTTCTTATTGGCCACATCTTTAACATGATCATTTTTTTTTTACTTTCACTAATGATGGTGGGCGGCAAAGCACAATTGTTTTCCCTGGACAGCCAGAGGCAATCAAAGAACCATGTTTCTAAACATGCTATATATGACTATTGATCCATCACCTTGTTTGAATGTTTTCCAAAGAATGAATGAATGAATATATTTATTTATTTATTTCCCCCAACATAGGTTTGAGATACCAGATACATCAGATACCAGAATATATTTTCTCTTGCTAACCTTTAGCAGGTAATTATTTTACAATTTTTGGATTATATTTGACGACAACATTTGTTCCACTGCTTTGCTCTTTCTGTTTGCTCAGTTTATGGAAACAGCTAAGAAGAAAGAGGATTCCTGTGACAGTCACATGTTCAGCTGCTTAATTCTGCCAGTCTGCCATTGGGTCTCGTTCAGAATCCTGCCCGGTGCCACTGGGCCTCATAAGAACTGGCATCAGCCCTTCCTGTCAAATATTTGGCATGGCTGCAGTATCATGCATCATTAAAACCTTCTGGAATTTTCCTTACTTTAGCCAAGTTCTTTTTGAGAAACTGACAGCCAAGAGATGCTATATGGCTATGTATGTATGGAGTCATGCTACATGTGCCTCCTTCCAAACCTCAGCAAGGCCCTTCAGTTGAACTGGGGGAGGATTAAAAAATGGAAAATATAAAACAGAAAAGCCCTAAATTGTTTTCAGGAGATGGTTGGTAGGTGTTTTAGTCACTAATGCTTCAGTTTGCTCTAAAAGCTATCAATAAATGGCAGCGTAAAGCTCATTTCTGCCTGCTCTAGCGAGGCAATACAGGCCTGCGGGGTGAAAAGCTCTGCCTTTTAGAGTGCAGCAGAAAGCAGATGTTCCTAAAGTGGTCCCTGGACTGACACAGTGATAAATGCTAATGGAAGTGATTACCTCAGAAAGCAAATGGACCTCTCTGCCACAGAGAATTGGCAAGGCCAGGCACAAGCCCACAGGGGTAGCAATAGGGAGGGCGGGGGAAGACCAGAATTGGACCCTGTTGTTCACCTCAGGTGCAGTTGGCAAACAGCTCTCTAAACACTCACTCAGCAACAGCAAGAGCATAAATTTAAGTGTAAGGCTTAAGGCATGAGAGGCAGTGATTCCCATTAAACTTGAGAAAGGAGGAATGTGAATTAACAATAGCATGTTATATTAAGACAAAGGATGGTTTGTGTAATACAAGCCCTATTATACTTATTTATCAAGTAAAATGGCATGTACCCAAAAAGAAATATAACTTATAAAGAATGTAGATGGAAATCTCCATTAATGTCTAGTTTGCTTAAATGATCAATAAAGACATTAATGGAGATTTCAATCTACATTCTTTATAAGTTAAATTATATATATATATATAAATTAAGGCAGGTGTATATATTTATATATTTATAAACATATAGCCACAAATCACTTTGAGCTGTATAGAGTAGAAGTGTGCCATCACAGACCCCAACCATGCCTGCAAAATGAGATGTAACGTTGTGTGGAATGATGTACATGGAAGCAGCGAAAGCCTCCGCTGTGTATTCAATGACCCTGACGAAGAAGATCCAGGAGGAAGAAGTAAGAGTTCTGTTTATCAACCCCCACCACATCCTCACCACATTACTACGGAGTACGGAGTATGAAGAAGAGATTTTACATGCTGAGAAATGTATCTTCACTCTGTAGGGGATGAAAAATACCCCTGGGATTATCCTCCATGCCTGATACTCAAACAGCCTCTAGAACCGAAGTCACTTAACTACGAGCTCCTGGAGTGCAGGGCTACCACCGATCTCATCAATGCACATTACAAACTTATTTTATTCTATCCATGGTCTATACATGACTTTTTATTAAAACATACAGCATCATTCTGTAGATTACTATGTTAGTTGATGCTGTGGTCTCACATATGATGGCAGTGGATTAGAAAAAAAGCACAGTGCTGTGCAGCTTCCTTGCATAGAAGCCATTTACTGGAATTGGCAGACATTCTTATCCATAGTGACTTGAATGTATATCATTTATACAGTGGAGCAGTTAGGGGAGAAGCCTTAGTAGCATGACAGAGGTGGGGATTTGAATTTATGACCTTTAGCACAGGTGTCTACAATCGGAACCACTGAACTACCACATCCTCTTTGCCTGCGTAACATAATGCATGTCATTTCAAAGGTAAAACCTGGTCACAATATTGCAATTGCATTTATTGCACTTTTTTAGTGTTTGTTGTGTTTATATAGCATACTGTACATATTAATTTTTATGGACATTCTAATGCTACAGTACATCTCATGTAGGATATTTTACACAGTACTAATGAAGTATCAGTTGTCATCTGCTCTGTGCATTTCATCGATGTCCTTGTTAACATTTCCCCCCAGTTACCATGCCACTCTTCTCTAGTGTGTTTATTTCTACTGGCAAGCACCCCAGAGACCTTAGCTGTTCTCAGATGTGCCATCAGGAAATATCCATGGATTTTAACAGATGTGCGAGTCAGCTGAATTAATCAGCTCATTAAAGAACACCAATTATGCTCTTTCTGACTTTTTATTTGTGGTCCATATCTGAGGAAAGTGTTTCAAATAAAAGGTCTCCGTAGCTTTCTTATATACTTTACAATTAACATTGAACCCATATTTAATATATATCAGATATACCCAGCCATTATCATGCGACAAAACATTGTAAAATTCATCTTTGTTAGAGAGATGCCAAATAAGTTGTACGCAATAACTTCGCAATGGTTGGGCGCACAGATGTTTTCTTTGGGACAGTGATAAACTGACTGAGCATCCCAATCTCTTGTTCACTGCTGCAGTCTTGGGTATTTAAATCTCAATTACTAATGGTCCTGGCATTTACCAGCAGCATGCTCTAGCAACTGAGCTACCCAGGTGTATATTGGTGCGTGAAAGTTTGTGAAACCTTTAGAATTCTCTATATTTCTGCATAAATATGACCTAAAACATCATCAGATTTTTACACAAGTCCTAAAAGTAGATAAAGCAAACCCAGTTAAACAAATGAGACAAAAATATTAGACCTCAGAAAAGATGTTGTTGATGCTCATCATGCTGGAAAAGGACTACACCATTCTACAGTCAGACAGACTGTGTACAAATGGAGGAAATTCAAGGCTATTGTTACCCTCCTCAGGAGGGTTGAGCAACAAAGATTACTCCAACAGCTAGGCTTGTAATAGTCGGCGAGGTTACAAATGACCCCAGGGTAACTTCTTAGCCACTGAAAGTCTCTCATATTGGCTAATGTTAGTGTTTATAGATCCATGATCAGGATAACACTGATTAACAGTAGTGTGCCTGGCAGGGTTGCAATAAGAAAGCCACTGCTGTCTAAAAAGAACATTGATGCTTGTCTTTATTTTGCTAAATATCACGGTGACAAGCCAGAAGGCTATTGAAAGAATTTTGGATGTGGCCGGAATAGAAATTTTAGTTTTAAATAAAAACCATTATGTTTGGAGAAAAGAAAACACTGTATTCTAGTATGAGTCTGATCTCATTTGTGAAACATTGTGGTGGTAGTATTATAGTTTGGGCCAGTATTTCTGCATCTGGGCCAGCATAGTTTGCCATCATTAATGGATTGAATTCTGAATTATATCAGAGAATTCTAAAGGAAAATGTCAGGATATCTGTCTATGGACTGGCAGCAAGACAATGACCCTAAGCACACAATAAAGTTAACCATTTATTTGCAGTTATTGCTTAACAGGGGGGTCACAGCATATACCGAAAACAAAGGTTCACATACTTTTGCAACTCAAATATGCAATATTATATCATTTCCTCAACAAATAAATGACCAAGTATAATATTTTTCCTTATTAATTCAACTGGGTACTCTTTATACAGATGCTGGTCATAAAATTAGAAAATCATGAAAAAGATGATTTCTTTCCATAATTCTATTCAAAGTGAAACTTGCATATTAAAAGCATTTAGTACACACAGACCGATATAATTCAAGTGTTTATTTCTTTTAATTTGATTATTATAAGTGACAACTAATAAAAAACCCAAATTGAGTATCTCAGAATATTAGAATGTTGTCAAAAGGTTCAATATTGAAGACACCCAATGCCACACTCTAATCAGCTAATTAACTCAAAACACCTGCAACGGCCATTAAATGGTCCCACAATCTAGTTCTGTAGGCGCCACAATCACAGGAAAGACTGCTGACTTGACAGTTGTCCAAAACATGACCACCGACACCTTGCACAGGCATAACAAGACACAAAAGGTCATTGCCAAAGAGGCTGGCTGTTCACAGAGCTCTGTGCCCATGAACATTAATACAGAGTGGGTGAGGTATAGTTAGTGAACATATGCATTATAAAAGAATAAGGTATAACAGATAAATACAGGCCAAAATTACCGTAAAGAGTTTGTATGTTCTCTGTGTGTTTGCATAGGTTTCCTATGGGTTCTCCGGTTTCCCCCCACAGTCCAGACATGCATGCTAGGAGAACTGAAGATGTTAAATTGTCCAGTCATAAGACCGAAAGGATGATGGTTGCATCAGGAAGGGCATATAAAAAAAAAGTGAGTGACTCCCTTTTGCGACCCCTAGTGGCAATAAAAATGCAGAAGATATAAAACAAAAATCTTTAGCCCAAAAAAATAATGATAATGAAAGAAAGTGCTGCACAATCTGATCAAATTCGAAAACCCATTTCAGACTAAAGCTTTTTGTCCTCACCACATACTCCGTGTATTGCGAGAGGGACATGAAGCCTGTTTTTTTTTTTTTTTGCTCTGTAATGTGTCCTTCGGGAAGATTAGATCACTAATGGTGAGTTCACCTCACGCACTGATGTCATTCGCAACGACAACATGGTCCTTGGAGAGAAGCTAGGCCATCGGTCGTATCTCATTGTGCCACTAATCTGCTCATTAAATCAATCGCTTTGTTAAAATCACCTACATAATCACCAATTATCCACTGCTGGAGATGTGCCTTCTAACCTTTTGATTTCACTGCATCTAGATGTAACAATCAAGATCATGGCGGCATCTATTAGATATAGTGTATATAGTGTTTTGCAGATGAAAAATAAAATAAATAAGAAAAAACAAACATCATTTCCAGCAAGTACAAAACAGTAGAGAATAATGTGGAATAGGTAAAAAAAAAATGTTCCAGAATCCCGTGTAAACACTGACAGATGGCAAGTAAGCACTGTGGTTTGGTGTGTGAGATGTACGAACAACAGAGACAATGTAGTGCTAAAATCCCCATTTAAGTGGTCTCACCAGAGCACAAGAGATATATAAAACTGTGTCTTGTATGAAGGCTCATTTTCACCTGCAGAGAAGAGAGCTTCAACATCCGGGAAATGTGCATCACTGAAGTGCAACAAAAACGGGAAAAATGAAAAGGACAATTCAGAGAATGAACCCAGTTGATCTGTAAAAAGGCTGGCTGTTGGGTAATGTGAGCTTCTTCTCTGGATGATTTCTCACAAGTAATAATGTGCCTTGAGTTCTAATCCCAGCTCTGGCAAATCTACTGTAAAAAGAAAAGAATACAAATTGGCTTTTTTGGCCAAGCCTCTCACACACAAAGAATCTGTTTCTTTGTTCCACAGCTGTTATTGTTTCAAAATACTCGCATCATGATCTGGAACATTTTATGCTGGATGCCCTTCCTAAGTGTTTAATTACTGATTTTGGCAGAAAAGATAATATTTCATACACTAGGTGTAGCCACATAATGGTCAATCAACAGAATCAACAGTCATGACATGCATGCTGTGAGTTAGATGTACAGTGGGGTAAGTATTTAGTGGGTAAGTATTTAGACAGCCACTGATTGTGCAAGTTCTCTTTGGAACTTTTTGGTAAAAACTCTACTTGTCGTGTTTGGAGGAAGATGAATTATGAGTTGCATCCCAAGAACACCATACCTACAGTGAAGCTTGTGCAACAAAGGAGTAGAGCCGCAAAACGCCTTTGCAGGTCCTGGAGTGGCCTAGCAAGTCTCTAGACATCAACCATAAAGAAAATTTGAGGAGAGATATGAAAGTCCATGTTGCCCAGCAACAGCCCTAATACATCTCTGCTCTAGAGTAGATCTGCATGGAGAAACGGGCCAAAACACCATCAACAATGTGTGCAAACCTGGTGAAGACTTACAGGAAATGTTTGACCTACGTCATTGCCAAGAAAGTTTATGTACAAAGAATTATTGGCCAAAAACCTATTTTCCACAATAATTTACAAATAAATTCTTTAAAATTTAAAGGTTCAAAAAAGGAAGAGCTGGAAGAACAATTGGCAATAGGTCATTAACATGACTGGGTATAAAGAGCATCTTGGAGTGGCAGCGGCTCTCAGAAGTAAAGATGGGAAAAGGATCACCAATCCCCCTAATTCTGCACCGCCAAAAAGTGGAGCGATATCAGCAAGGAGTTTGACAGTGTGAAACTGCAAGTAGTTTGAACATATCTTCATCTACAGTGCATAATATCATCAAAATATTCAGAGAATCTGTAAGAATCTTTGTGCGTAAGGGTGAAGGACGGAAAAACATACTGGGTGCCCATGAACTTCGGGCCCTTAGACGGTACTGCATCACATACAGTCATGCTTCTGTATTGGAAATCACAAAATGGGCTCAGGAATATTTCCAAAGAACATTATTTGCAAACACAATTCACCGTGCCATCCGCGGTTGCCAGCTAAAACTCTATAGTGCAAGGAAGAAGAACTCAATACCCAGAAGCGCAGACGTCTTCTCTGGGCCAAGTCTCATTTAAAATGGACAGTGGCAAAGTGGAAAACTGTTCTGTTGTCAGACAAATCAAAATTTGAAGTTCTTTATGTAAATCTGGGACGCCGTGTCATTTGGACTAAGAAGGAGAAGGATGACCCAAGTTGTTATCAGCGCTCAGTTCAGAAGCCTGCATCTCTGATGGTATGGGGTTGCATAAGTGTGTGTGGCATGGGCAGCTTACACATCTGGAAGGATAACATCAATGCTATAAGGCATATCCAGGTTCTAGAGCAACACATGCTTTCATCCAGACGACGTCTCTATCAGGGAAGACCTTGCATTTTCCAAAATAACAATGCCAAACCACATACTGCATCAATTACAGCATTATGGCTGCGTAGAAGAAGGTTTTGTAAACTGACCAGCCTGCAGTCCAGATAGAAAACATTTGGCGCATCATAAAGTGGAAGATATGACAAAAAAGACTGTTAAGTAGAAGTAGAATCCTACATTAGACAAGAATGGGTTAACATTCCTATCCCTAAACTTGAGTAACTTGTCTCCTCTGTCCACAGACATTTACAGACTGTTGTAAACACTGTTGGACCACTAATCAAGCTCATTTTCTCACCACATTTACTCTGGTGCTTCAATCATTTAGTGTCTCTTAAAGACCATTTTATACAGCACATTCTCTCCCCCGGATTCTGCTCTCCCACATGTCAGGAAAGTGATGCCTTGGGCAGCATAAGAGACAGACTGTCACATCTGCTAAAAGTCCATGTTCCTACACAAACACCTCAACATGAGATGAAATTATCCATGTCAGAGTCATGACAATATGTGACAGGTGGCTAGAGAGGGACTTGAGGAATGAACAAAAACTCTGATATTGACATTATTTAAGGAAAGCCCTGAGGCAAAATATTCACTGAGAAGCAGGGCAATAAGCCTTATGTTGGTTCCCATAGCTCAGCGCATGGGGCTCTATCGGTATAATTGAAATAAATCAACTCAGCCGGGGAAGCAAAGGAGAATTTTCACTATAACCTAACCAGGTTAACTCCCCCTGTAATACTAACCCACTTCGCACTTTTCAACCTTCACATACATTATTTAAATGAGTCTAGGGACAGGGTGAATTTCATGGACAGTAGTCAGTTAAATATTGTACAGTATATTAACTTTTTATGCATCAATCTAGATGATTTTCTTTAATCTCTGATTAAATGTGTCTGTAATTCTTCACGAAACTGCAGACAAGTGTGCAGGGGAGGCAAGTCTTTGTGTGTGTGTGCAAGAGACAGAGATATGGGTGGTGATGGGGTCAGAATAGGAATGGGGTTGTCAAGGAAGGAATGAAGCTATCACACAGAAAGGTTTTGGATTCATCCTGCACCTCCCCTGTAATTAATAGATTATTTACGCATACACAGTCCTGTCATTCTCTCCCTGGGCATCTCATTAGTGCTCTGACCTCTCTGCCCAGAACCAGAGCTGCTTCCCTCGCCACAGCAAGACTGCCATCAGCTCACTGGTGGAGAGAGAGAAAAGGGGACAGTCCATTGGAGGAGGGGACATGAATTGATGATGAACCTGCTGTTCACAGCTGCTGTGACCAGCTTTCAATTTTAGCATGCATGGCATCACACCCATCCTACATGGCACAGAGAGGTGACAATGGCCAGGACCCCACTGAGAGAAAGAAGCTTCCTGATTATGCAGTCAGATTCTAGTCAAAGAGAAGGACAAACAGAACATTCCCATCCAGTTGTACGTTTAATGCATGTGGACATGACATTCGACACATTCAGCATGGCATTACTCACAATAAATCACTATGATCAGACCATGGATGTTATTAGTAGTGCCCATAGAAAAGCATTCATACAACAACTGTGTATTTAACTGATTTTTGGATGTCTTAAATAGTCCTGTGTTAAGAATATGGTCAAAGCATATATATAAAAAAAATAATAATAATAATGCTATTAAATCGACTTTAGTGAATATTTCTCCAAACAACTCTGTTCTGTTATGCCTGCACAAATAGTTCTAATCAGGAGATAAAATAAAAAGCAGCATAAATGACCAGCAAACTGAGAAACATTCAATAAACTTGATGAATCTTGTCATTCATGAAGTCATTACATGGTATAAGAGCATGGAAACCCAGGCCGTTCTTTTCAGAAGCAATATGGTCTCACACTGCGCGTTAATACTTTGCTCGATCAATGTAGCAAGGAAATCATTTCTGGAAAGCTTGCTTTGCCTGCGTAATCTCATCTGCAATCCTCCCGACTCTACGAGCCTTGCTCCAGGGCAAGTAGGAAGGCGAGTCAGTCTCACACACACAAAAAAAACACACACACACACACACTCACACACTCAAATTTCTCATTCCCCACCCTACTACTGTGGTGACAGCAATCACAATGACAATACCAAAACACACTACCATGCTGGGCCAAGTGTGGGAGAAGCTCAGTGTGAAGCAGCTTCAGCATAAAGAGGCATGAGTACAGCTGCTTGAAAAAAAAGAACACAGTCCAAATCAATAGTGCCATTATCAGGCAGCGTTAGCTGAATTAGATGTCATGACACTAAAGGCAAAACGGGTTGGATGTTCGAGGTGAGGCATACACAATGATCATATAAGGCTGCACACTGCAATCAGAGCCCTTCACCCTGTGGTACATGCCTCAAGTTTTCAAACTAAACTATTGTACTTAATAGCATGCACTAGAGCTAAAGAGTCAATTCTCAACCTTGTTGTATTGGAAGCAGAAAAATAGGCTAGTAATAGAATCTGAGTGACTTTAACTATGGCTAAATTGTAATGGCTAAATGACTGGGTCAGATTATTATTTTTTTTAAATGACAGGTTGTGCAACGTTCTTAGTATCAAACAAGGATGACGGAGCAAGAGTGAAGACTCTACTGTCTTGTCTGATTCCACAAAAGCACTACTATAGCACAGAGATTGTTAAAAAAGTCAATGCCCGTTGGAGCAAGGTGTTAGAACAAACAGTGTATTACAAGTCACTGCACATGAGGCTGCTACAGACTAGACAGCGTGCTCATACTGATGGATGGGTATGTGCACTTTGCTTTCCAGGAGATATGATGGCACCATGATGCAATACAGGAATAATAACAATAATAATATAGCTGCAACCGCCGATTTATGGCAGCTGACAGAATATGAGCACAATATAAGAGTAGTAACAGTAGAACTGTAAAATCGTAAATGAATGTCCGGTTCTAGAACGCTGTGATTTAAGATTGAGCAGTTGTTGTTGATTTTGACATTTGTTATGCGTGTATTTATGTAGACAGTTATTATATTTAGGTTTATATAGGTGTAGAGGTGTATATATACAGGGGTTGGACAATGAAACTGAAACACCTGGTTTTAGACCACAATAATGTATTAGTATAGTGTAGTGCCTCCTTTTGCGGCCAATACGACTTCAATTCGTCTTGGGAATGACACATACAAGTCTTGCACAGTGGTCAGAGGGATTTTAGGCCATTCTTCTTGCAGGAT
>JAOUQV010000040.1:13964214-13980306 GCA_028565295.1 Aspidoras spilotus
TTAGCCATGAAACCTCCCACACTAAAATGACAGGTGTTTCAGTTTCATTGTCTAACCCCTGTATTTCTTGTGTTTATTTCTGTTAATATTGATGATTATGTCTTACAGCCAATAAAAACCCAAAATCATTATCTCCGAAAATTCGAATATTTAACACAAGACACCTGCAAAGTATTTAAAATGGTCCCTTAGTTTGGTTCAGAAGGCTACATTGACACTCTACAAGAAGGTTATGCAAAAGTCAGTGCTAAAAAAGCTAGCTGTTCACAGAGTGCTGTATCTAAGCATATTAATGGAAAGTTGAGTGGCAGGAAAAAAGTAACCGGGATAAACTCAGCCTTGAAAAGATCGTCAAAATAAAGGCCATTAAAAATTTGGGGGAGATTCACTATAAGTGGACTGCTGCTGGAGTCAGTGATTCAAGAGCCACCACACACAGACGTATTTAGAATATGGGCTATAACTGTCGCATTACTTGAGTATCAAGCCACTCATGACTAAGAGACGCCAGAAGCATCTTACCTGGGCCAAGGGAAAAAAGAAGTGGACTGTTGCTTATTGGTCCAATGTGTTGTATTTAAATGACAGTAAATTTTGCATTTTATTTGGAAGAGTCTGGAGGAAGAGTGGAGAGCCACACAATTCAAGTTGCTTAAAGTCTAGTGTGAAGTTTCCACAGTCAATGATGCTTTGCGAAGTCATGTCATCTGCTAGTGTAGATCCACTGTGTTATATCAAGACCAGGCGTCTTCTTCTTCCGGCCTCTCCCTTCATCTACCAGGACATTTTAGAGCACTTAATGCTTCCCTCTCCCAGCAAGCTTTTTGAAGATTCAAATTTTATTATCCAGCAGGACGTGGCACCTGTCCACACTGCCAAAATTACCAATACCTGGTTTAATAACTACAGTATCACTGTGCTTTATTGGCCAGAAAACCCGCCTAACCTAAACCCCATAGAGAACCTATGGGGTATTGTGAAGAGGAAAATGAAACGCACCAGACCCAACAATGCAGACAAGCTGAAGGTTGCTATTAAAAGCAACCTGGGCTTCCATAAAACCTCAGCAGAGCCACAGGCAGCTCACACCTCCATGCCATGCACAAATCATTGCAGCAATTCATGCAAAAGGAGCCCAGACCAAATGTTGAGTGCATTTACTGTACATAATTTTCAGTAGCCCAAAATATCTGCTTTAAATTTCTTTTTTTTTTCAGTTGGTCTTATATTATATTCTAATTTTCTAAGATAATGATTTTGTATTTTCATTGGCAGATATGTTAGGCAGCACAGTGGTGCAGTGGTTACTGCTGCAGCGTTACAGCAAGAGGATCCAGGTTCGAGCCCTGGGTGGGGGAATATTTGCATATTCTCCCCATGTTTGCATGGGTTTTCTCTGTGTACTCTGATTCCAAAGACTACGGATTGATGTTTCATAAGGTTAATTGGTGTCTCTAAATTGTCCGTTAGTGTGTGATTGAGAGTGTGTGTGCCCCCTACGATAGATTGGCACCCGGAATAGAAAATGAATGAATGTCCTGACTGGTCACTGGTACGCCAGTCAGAATCCTGCTGATAGCATCCAGACATTTTGATGTATCTAATAGTTCTTGATGTATCAGTTACACTTTGTTAGATTCTGTTCTGATAATAATACTAATAATATAAACCTGAACAAAAACAAGAGTTCCAGAACTGTTTGTGCTTGGACCCCTAATAATTATACATTAACTAGAATCAGCAAATGCGGGTTCAAGCATGAATAAGCAGTACACGTGTAAAATTGCGTGTTGATATGATCTGCAGTTACCGAGTTAAAAACATGTGACGTGAATATATTAGAAATATGTAATTGTATATTGTCCGGCTTCCTGATCTAGATCAAACTTAGTATTCCTCATCATGTCTGAAGCTGTCTTAATACTACATGATTCCAGACTTATATCCATTGCACACTACTTTGCCTTCCGATGGCTGATCCAGCTGAAACTTGGTATTGAATATGTAATAAATGCAATAATTAATTAAACTACTCTTTGCAGATTTCTCAAGCTGAAAACTTTAGTCTATAAATGTATATATTCTTTATATATAACCATAGTTACTGAACACATAACAGTCTACACTCAAGACATTTTTAAGTAATATGCTTTAGTTCCTTTCAGGTAAAGTTCTGGAGGGTTCATGGGCACTAGTATTGGTAAACTTCCGTATTTTGATGCCCTACATATCAGGGAACCCTCATGTCTGTGTTACTACTGGATCTCATGTTTAATTATGCTGCTCGTTGGTCTTAAGGGAATTTGCACCCCAACACATAGAATAGTTCTTAAATGACTCCTTTACAATTATCTTGCCTAATCATTTCTTTCTCAGCTACTCCTCTTTTGTCTGCTGAGGTACATAGGTTCTGAGTTGAGCTTGACCTCATCTCCTACACCCACCTGATCCATCCTGATGGTCAATTTACAGACTTCTGCACAGAAACATTTTTACAGACTGTTAATCAGCTGCCTTCTGACTTTGGTTTCTTCTGAAGGTTTCTTCCTTTTATCATCTCAGGAAGTAATTCTTTGCCACTGTCGGCGTCCGGCTTAGTGACAATGTGACATTTTAAAAAGTGTAATACAAGTTGTTTTTAACAAGGCAGTAGATACTTTGTTATATACAAGCCATGTTGAGTAGAAAAGTCAACAGTTTTTGAGACTTATTTACATAGAGATTCCAAAAACCAGCCATTAGAGAGCACAAGCCACCGTATTTCTAGTTCAGGTCCCCCGGGTAAATGGTGAGGGTGGCGTCAGAAAGTACAGTTGCCAATTATGTGAGTTGTTCAGTGATGATTAACTCGCTGTGGCTACCTCTGATGAAGGGAGAGGCTAAGAGAAGATAATTTTACCTAGAGACTCCACCTGTGGAGCAGCTATGATCAAAATCCAGGGACTAGTTTGAAATTTATGTATTCATTTATTTATTTGTTTCTTTATTGTCTAACATCATCCTCAGCACTAGTGGCTTTTCTAATGACAGGAACATTGTCATATTCATAAACAAGTCTCATATCATACACAAAGTCACATATCAATACACAAGTTAATGACAATTTAGCATTGTCAATTTACCTAGCGTGCATGTCTTTGGACTGTGGGAAGAAACCGGAGCACCCTGGGAAAACATGAAAACTCCACACAGAAATTCCCAGGTCGCCCCACCCGGGGATCAAACCCGGGTTCTCTTGCTGTGAGGCCGTTGTTCAAAAGTTGTTAGGAACATTGCACTAGATGAGGAGAAATTAGTTAATTGACTATGAATACAAATATTTACATATAACATAGTAAATGTTTTAATTTCATTAATAGCGCCACTCAGTGGTCAGATCATGACTTGTTACCACCAACATACAGATGCTGTACATAAAATTAGACTACCATGAAAAAGTTGATTTATTTCCATAATTTCATTCAATAAGTGCAAATTGTATATTATGCGCATTCATTACACACAGGCTGATATATTTCAAGTGCTTATTTCTTTTAATTAGATCATTTATAACTGACAACTAATAAAAATCCAAATTCAGCATTTCAGAAAGACACATTGAAGACACCTGGTGCCATACTCTAATCAGATAATTTAAAACACCTGCAACGGCCATTAAATGGTCACGCAATCAAGTTATGTAGGCTCCACAATCATAGGGAAGACTGCTGACTTGACTGTTGTCCAAAAGACAACCACTGACATCTTGCACAGAATGGCAAGACACGAAAGGCCATTGTTAAAGAGGCTGGCTGTTTACAGAGCTCTGTGTCCATGAACATTAATAGAGAGGTGAAGGGAAGGAAAAGATCTAATAGAAAAAAGGGTACGAGCAATAGAGATAACAGCACCCTGGAGAGTATTGTGAAACAAAATCCATACAAAAATGTGGGGGAGATTCACAAAGAGTGGACTGCAGCTGGAGTCAGTGCTTCTAGAAGCACCAGACATAAGACAGCAAGACATGGGGTTTTAACTGTTAAATTCCAAGCCACTCTTGAACAAAAGGAAGCATCAGATGCATCTGAAGACAAAAGGGACTGGACTGCTACTGAGTGATCCAAAGTTAAGTTCTCTGATGAAAGTAAATTTTGCATTTCCTTTGGAAACAAAGGTCCAAGAGTCAGAAGAAAGAGAGGAGAGGCACGGAAACCATGTCATTTGAGGTCTAGTTTAAAGTTTCCACAGTCAGCAATGGTTTGGGGAGCCATGTCATCTCCTGGTGTTGGTCCACTGTGTTTTCTGGGGTCCAAGGTCAATGCAGCTGGCTACTAGGAGGTTTTTTAGCACGCCTCATTCTTCCTGCTTCTTACCAACTTTTAGGAGATTCTGATTTCATTTTCCAACAGGACTTGGCAGCTGCACACAGTGCCAAAGCTAAAAGTACCTGGTTTAAGGACCATTGTATTAATTAGCCAGCAAACTTACCTGACCGTAACACTATATAAAACCTATGGGGTACTGTGAAGAGGAGGATACAACACGCCAGATCCAACAATGCAGTACAGCTGAAGGCCACTATCGGAGCAACCTTGGCTCTCATAACACCCGAGCAATGGCCTAGACTGATCGGCTCCCGGCCAAGCCGCATTGCTGCAGTAATTCGGGGAAAAGGAGCCCCAACTAAGTATTGAGTGTTGTACATGCCCATACTTTTCATGTTCATATTTTCCAGTTGGCAAGAATTTTTTTTAAATGCTTTTTTGTATTGGTCTAAAGTAATATTCGAATTTTCAGAAATACTGAATTTGGGTTTTTTATTAGTTGTCATTTATAATCATCAAATCAAAAGACAAACACTTGAAATATATCAGTCTGTGTGTAATGAACGTGTATAGTATATAAGTTTCACTTTGTGAGCGGAATTACTGAAATAAATCAACTTTTCATGATATTCTAATTTCATGACCAGCAAATGTAGCTTTCAAGATTCACAATAAAGCCTATCAAATGGCTACTGAGATCTGATTGGCTAAAGGCATTCACAAAATTGGGTGTATCAAATGGTCTTTAGAAATTAAATTAATTTAATGTGTCTCAGAGTATGAAAAATTTAAGATAGATCGGCCTTAACATTGCTGAGAAACAGTTATTTAGCGTTAATAGCCACACCTATCAATAATGCACCAAACTTGATTGGCCACCTCAGAATCTAATCCTAAAATTTCAATTTCTAAGTTTCATTTTTTGTCTGTAGTGTTTTTGAATTACAGATTCTATGAATTGCTTTTTGATTTTTGAAGGGGTTAATTTGCATATGGCAGCCATATACATACTTTTTTTGGATACTTAGAAGTTCTGACTTTTGAGAATTTTTTTCTGAATTTCTTTGGCCATAATCTCTAGGATTATTTCGCAAAAGTAGTTATTTTCCATATTATGCAAGTTATCAAAAATGGCAGTGCTTAATGTTTACAATGGCAAAGTGAGTAGTCTAGACTCAACGAATCATAAAAAAATTGCATTATATCTGTCTAAAAGCTGGGGTGAGAATTATAAGTGACAGCATTTATATAACTTTATAGGTCACATATACATTATTTTCTTACATATCACAGTTTAGTATTTGGGGTTGGAGTGCAGACACTGTACAGCACCCCTGTTAATGGTTAACAAGAGTGTTGAGGGCCTTGTTTAAGGACCCAACAATGTAAGCTTGGTAATACTGGGGTTGAGAAAGGCAATACTGCTAATGCGGTAGAGATGAGCCGGCATAGGCAGCATTATGTTGGGAAACCTTGGATCCTGGCATTCATGTAGATACTACTTTGACGTAGTAAATGTACCTAAAGATTGTTGCAGACCATGTACATGACTTATACTGATACTCAATGATGGCAGTTGTGTTTTAGCCTTTAAATTTGCAAGCCCTCAACATGATTGAGAATCATTCATTATCTCTGATTTATAAAAGCTCTACCTCACTAGAATTAAAAGAAACTGCTGCTCATGTCCTAGTGGGTCAGAGCTTTGTTTTGGTGGCACAAGGGAGACATAAGCAGCATGTGGTTTTAAGGTCAAGGCAAGTATTCTGCACTTGTGTATGCAATCAGTTGTAGAGACCTTCCTAAGTGATGTACCACTTTACAGTTTGGGTGAACTGTATACATGCAGTTTCCAACATTTAAGAGGCATAAAGTGGTGTACAAAATGCTCATTTAGCTTTTTCTTCATCAGATCATGTTTTCTTGTACTTAGCTGCAGACAATTGAGGTACAGAGTAAAACAAGGCATCTCAGTGATGCACTTTTGCATATGCGAACACAAAGCATTGTCGAGACTTATTTTGGATTAAAAGAGAAACAAATCTCATCAGCTGTTGCAACCTTGGGGAGTCAAACCTGTTACTAAAGCACTTGGCTATATTGGGCAGCACACACTATTCATACTGCCATTAACACAGATTCAACTACATTGTTTTATTGTACAATGAAGGTCGCCAACATGTCATGGCATGATTGCAACAGAGCAATGCCCTTATTACTCTGCAAATGCATCCAATTAAAATTTTGTGGGCAACAAACAAACATCGAGCCGAAGTTCTCACACTTGCCTGAGCGTTAAACTAGTGAGGTGAACTGGCAGAGCTACAAGATCAAACATTGATCAACTTGGACATGAGGAATGTGCTCCATCTTGTGTAGCCTGTTTAGATATGCAAGTTCTCCAATTAATAAAATGCAGACCAACCTATTAGCCACGATTCCCTGTATCATACAGTGTATATGTATTCTTTCATATACTGAAGATCACAAAATCTATAGACAGAAATGAGAGAGAGAAAAAGCGAGAAACAATACAGAGCTAACGAAGTATTTATTGAGCATGCTACACTGATAAAAAGCAGAGTACAGGAAAGAGAGAAGCAAGCAAAAAAACCCACACAGAAACACAATTATATCCGTGTTTGAGGAAAAACAATTGTTTAATTGTGCCACATCCACACTGCACTTTATGTTCCTAGATTTGTATAAAAAAAAAATGAAGTAGACTCTACAGGAGTTCTTAACCACATCTTAAAACTGTACAGCCCAGTCGTGTGAGAAATACAACCACAGCAAATTGGTTCTCATAGTAATCGTTAGATTTTCCCATACCAGATAAATATCAATGTTTTTGTGAGTTGCTTTTGGAAAGTACAAAAAAAAGAAAGTTATTTTTTAAAATCTGAAAGCTCAGTAAATTAAGACAAAAGGCACAAACTTTGGTCCCACCAGGTTCAGTCAAACTTTACATTTGTTAGTTTTTAACTCATGCAACAACTGTTCTTTAAAGAATGTTTCTCAACTTAGCTAGACATGCAGAACAATATTTATGTCCGAAAAATGTACCAACATGAGCCTACAATGCAATAATTAAAATGAGGCATACTACGTCAATCTGATGAAACTCAAAACAAGCTAGCACTCAAAGCTAGCACTCAAACTTGCTGTGACCAAGTAGCACTACAATTGTTTTATATACAAGCCACTGCAACCTTCACAATCATGAATCCAATATCCAAGCTGGTCAGATAAGGAAAAGCAGAGGGGATAAAGTGTGAGGGGGGGAAGCAAACAAATAGATTTGAGCTTGGAGAGGAAAGATGTTGCATACACTGTACAAACCTGATGAACACAAACAGATTTTTTTCAAAACTTGGGGAAAAATGAATGGTGGGTATTTTGCACGGATGAAAATGTTTGATATTTTGATGAGTTTAAGGCACATTCTCCGTCAGCTAATCAGGATAAAGAGGAAAAAAGCTTTCTTTAATGAAGAACTAAGGGAAAGCATTATTTACTTTCGCCACATGTCTGGTATCATTTTCAAAAGGAATGACTGGTAAAATAAATTGTCAAAATGTGGTCCCCAGTGTACCATTACAGTCAACAGGTCAAATTAATCAAGATTCCCCTTCTTTTTATTTATTTATTTTTTTAAATTGTTGATTTGGAGAATGAGACCCTCAGATGGTGATTGTTGCCCATGTTGTAGTTGTGTAGATCAATCAAACACTGAATGGACTCTTCAACTGTCGATAACTGAATAAGAGCCATTTTCCGATCCCTGTGCATTTAAAAATTGTACATTAGCATCAATTGTCTTATTATTTTTTTTTTAACATTAGATACGTTTTTGAACTAAACACAAAAAAGGACTTACTGGAAAAATTTGAAAGCTTTCACATTGCCCCCGGAGTTACTGAACAGTACTCTGAGATCATCTTCAGTAATGCTTTGCCTGTAAAATGGAGACATTAAGAAATTTTTCTAAAATCCTTACTAAAAACAGACAAGTGAGAAAGCTGCACTTACGGGATGTTTGACAGGTGCAGAGTGGTGGATGGAGGGAAGATGTTTTGAAAGTTTTTGGAGCCAGGCTTCTTAAAACGATGTAGAGGAGAATTGGTAAAATCCTTGGTAAGGCCTTGATCATCTAAGCCATCCCTTGGTAACTGAACAGTCTGATGCTTGGACAAGGTGACACGGATGATTTTTGAATACATCTTCTGACCATTGAGATGACTCATCGCTATAGATGTATAAACAAACACAATACAATCTCAAACACGCATGTTATACAGCGCACCACAATCAGGTACATCTCCCATCACTAAATTAAATGTAAACATGCCATCATTATTCTCCACAAATAAAACCTAAACTAAACTAACGCATTGCTTTTTTTTTGCACAGTGCTATATCTGTAGAGCACCAATATTGTATATGATTCATTCATTGCATAAGTAAACAGGCTGGTACATATACATGAACATAAACATGCAATATTGACGCGATATAGTTTCTTTGACATATGCACTATTAAACCCAGTGGCAGATTTAATAAAGTCTGAATTGCATCATAGTTAAAAAAGGGGCAATGGCAGACCAAATGTTGCAATATATTATACTCTCTCAGGCAACAGTTAATCTAATCTGTTCTTTAACTCTTACCAATACTCAAATATGATTAGGCATGTATACTTACAGCTATAAACATTAATAAGTGCTATCAACATATTCTAATTTCTAATTCTAAGAGCTTGGGTGATGTATATAATACTTTTAAATTTTTACCAGTGAAAATACTTTAGTAAAAGAGTAAATAAATATTCTATTGTATTTACTCTGTAGTTTGTGGAAATTATTCCCATTCCATTCACACACTATCCATAGCAATGACAAAAACAAGAAATACATCTTACCAAGCTGGGCCTGATTCATATCTGCCATCTGTATCAGAGCACTATCTTTTTTGTTGTAAAGGATCTTCACACGCTGCACATCACCATACACACCTGAATCATAGCAAGAAGCAGCAAGAGAAGCAGGAGGAGGAGTAGGATGGAGAGGGAGGAACAGTTAGCCTTTAATAGGGTGAAAGAGTGGAGAGATAGATTCATCATAGAGAGAGAACATTTTCCTAATGAAGAAAACTAATCACAGTGTAATATAGAAGCAAGAGATTCAGAGAGTCCCTCAAATTAAAATACATTTAAACATAAGCTCTGAGGTGAAAGTACAGGCAGATACATGCATGCCGTAAAGAAATAAAATAAAATACTTCAGGGGACAGAGTAAATAAAAACTAACAATAACTCAAAGCTAACAGTAAAAAGCAACAAATGGTATTATTAAATTAAAAGGCTGAATTAAATATGGGGAAATAATTTTCAAACAAAATGAACAGTTCTAACAAGAACATACCGAAGAGGGTAAACAGACTTTGGGGCGTAACCATCTTTAGAAGGAGAGAAGAGCAAGCAGCGCGAGACAGGTAGAGAGAAGAGTCGGGAGAGCGAAGATGAACAGATCATCCATAACGGAGTGTGGTTTCCCGTAGAATGTGAGGTGGTCATGGATCATGGGTCAAGGCAGTTAATTTGGGGGCAAGTTCATCCGAGGAACATATTTGTTCAAGCACACAGCATGAACAGTGAGGCGTGGTCAGGGTGGGTCAGAATTGGGAGAGGAAGAGAGGAATGAAGAGGTAAGGAATTAAAGAGATAGAGGGGGGGAGAGAGAAGAATATGGGAAATGATTGGGAAAAGGGAGAAGGGAGACAAATGCAGAATAAAAAAAAAATGGGGGACAAAAATATACAATACAGGTCAGTATACAGGAAATGCAGGAGTTTGGTCAGAAAATGGTTGCATTTATAGATTATACAAGAAATTAATTGTGCCAATGTTAGCCGGCATTATGATAGAATACATTACTTGAAAGTAAAAAGGAACAAATAATATTGTAATGTTAATTAAAAAATAATAATAATAGTCATGCAGGGGGAAAAAGCATGCAAAAGACCTAATTTATAAGAGACTTATGAATGGTATACAAGTAAAGTAATTAAAATAGAAATTTAAAAGGTTGCTTGTCATGCATTAGAAAATGGCCATATTTACCATAACTAGTTTTAACTGGTGAGGACTAGAAAAATCACCAATGAGATGGCACAAAGTAAGCAAGCCATAGTTGACCTTGTAAGGTCACTTGACAATTACTTTAATATGCTACATTATATTGAGGATTTTTCCAGTTTCATAAAGCGGAAAGAGACAAAGACAAGAGTTTGAGACAAATGAGTCATTTTATGAAACAGAACAATTTAAGTATTAGGCAGGGTTATAAATCATTTTTGGAGTAAAGTAACTTTCATGAAGACAAATGATAGGCAGACACATGCACGGAAACGGTGTTAGCTTAAATGTCTACAAACATGCAAACTGTTGTCTGTTATGAAATAAACAGTTCAGTATTAGATCAATCAAAAGTCTTGGGCAAAATGATTTGATTATTTTAAACTACTTCTAAAATTAGAGCTAACTAATAAAACGAGTAAAAAAGTTTCATGAAGAATCCAACCAAACAGATGCAGTTCCAACCAGTAGCAGGTTATTTTCTTTATTGTTTGTGCATTATACTCAAACATGGACACACAGAATAATGGCATGACTAAAATGAAAGATAATGAAGGATACATAAAAAGAAAAGCTTAAGAAAGCACTGACCTCATCATTAAGATTGCTAACCAGGAGCACCCCGTTACCCGATTGTCCAGACAGAGCCGCTCGACCAGCTGCCGCCGCTGCTGCTGCGGCGGCGCTCAGAGGACTCAGTGCACCTGCAGTTACACAAAGAGGTTAGAGGCAGAGTGCCAGCAACAACAAACAAATGGCAAGATCCTCTGTGGTTTAGGTGGTACATTTTATAACTAACATTGACAGATCTAGAGTAAAAGCCTCCAATTAACAGTGGATATTTACTTCAATAGGTTGGGGTCATTCATAGCTGATACTGATAATTTAGTCCAATAGGAGAGTAGGGGAAATTCTTTCCCTGAATAACCATATACATTTGTATTTTATCATTTGTTTTTATTATGTTTATGTTTTTATTAGCAATACATATTACATCTATGTATAGTGCTTGTACAATGCATAATTAAAATAAACTTAAACATTTGAACCACTCGATGGTGGAGTGAAGTGGATTTCACACATCTAGAGTAAACCCACACAGACATGGACGAGGATACATGCACGATGATGCCATACATTCATAATATTAACATTCAAACTGAATAAATGAATGTGATTGCATTTATATTTCTAAGGAATCATTTAGCTATAATTTGGTACTGACTGGATAAAGAGTTAGTGTCTCTTTTTCGTGGAACTATCAGAAACGGATGTGCCTGTTTATGCTACATGCGATGGTATTGTGTGAACCAACAATGATATTTTACCACATATGGATGCCAGGAAATGTCACAACATAAATGCGTAAACACAACACTACCCTTCTTTTTAAGACTAGTTACTTTTACTCCTATATAGATATTCAACCGAAAATGTATTTATATTAACACGCACCAATTTATTTTTGATTATCCATAAATCGCTAAATCTCCAGCTATACAAATATCATCAAGACCCAAAAAGAGAAGAATAACAAAAGAAGGAGATACCTGGGATCTTACCAAGCAGGGAGTTAGAGTCTTTCCCAAAAGCCGCTGCCACCGTGGGGTCCACAGCTGGCTGCCCATCACCTGCAGGCAGTTCTGGTCTTGTGTAGTCCCTGCTCTTATCATTGTTGTACTTTACATTCAGGTTCACAAGCTTTGAGTAGTCAATACGGAGTGTACAGCAAGCATTGTATATGTTCTGGCCATCCAGTGCCTAAGAAAGGGTAAAAGAATTACTAGCATGAAATACATCACACACCATTTTATAAGCATTGACATTTTCCCCCAGACATTTCCAACACATACCACTTTGGCTTGCTGAGCACTTGTTGCATCGTTGTACTGAAGCAAGGCCTGAAACTGATTGTTCTTCGTAAATGTGATGATTTTCATAACTGTGCCAAACTTTGAGAAAATCTATTGACAGAGAAAGGAGAGAATTGAGAAGATCTATCAACAAAAAAAGGAGAAGGACATACAAAACACACAATTATACAAAGCCAGCAATTATTCCTTCAACAAGACAGTGAAATTTGTTTTACATATAACATTTTGCAAACAAAATATGGCAGGAATTGGTAGAATGCAAACCTGCTGCAATACATCCAGAGTTACAGGGTAGAACATGTTGTCTATGATGATCCTCAAGACTGGACTGCTGGGTGTTGAGAGTGTTCCTTCACCAGAGCCTGATGTGGGGGATCCAGACTAAGCAACAAAAAAACAACACTAACATTTCAGCACACAAGACCAAGTGGCACAACTATTGCTCATATTTTATTATGTTATAAAGAAGATATTTGGAAGATTAATGGAGAAAGATGGTTACCTGGTTTGTATCAGTCTTGAGCTCTTTGTGATTTGAATATTGAATGAAGACAGGGACATTTCGAACATGTGGTGTAACAGTTGAATAGTAGTTCACCATGGTAATAGCTGCTTCTTCCGTGCTAAGCTCTAGGAACGCCTACACAAAGCAAATGTTACACGTAAAATCCATGTTAAAATTGTAATTAATTAAATAAACTCACTGGCCAATTTATTAGATACACCTTGCTAGCAAACATTTGGAGCCCCCTTTGCCTTAAGAACTGCCTTAATCCTATACGGAGAAACTTTCAGAGATGGTATTCTGAATCCCTTGGTTGTAATAAGAGGTTATTTAAGTAACTGCTGCATTTCCATCATCTCTAACCAGTCTGCTTGTTCTTATACAAGCATGGACTTCGAGTCATTTTTGTCCAGACCGCTGCCGCTCACTGTACACTTCATCTTTTTTGGACAATTCTTTTTGAAACAGAGATGACTGGGCATGAAAATCCCAGTAGATCAGCAGTTTTTGAAATCAGCACATCTGGCACCAACAACCATGCCACATCAGTTTAGTCACATTTCTACCACATTCTGATGCTCAATTTTAACTTCAAGTTGCCTGGATCTTTACATGCCTAAATGCATCGAGTTGTGGCAATGCAATTGGCTGATTATATATTTGTAGTAACAAGCAATTGAAGAGGTGTATCTAACAAAGTGGCCAGTGATTGTAAAATCAGGGCTCAAAATCTCACCTGGTTTTTGCCTTTTAAGGTAAGGATATTAGTGACCTTTCCAAAGGGCAATCCTAAGGCAATGATCTCCGTCTCTGAGACTTCACTCGGTAGCTTCCTGATATGAAGGACACGTGATGGAGGGGCCTCTCCAAGCCTTTCTTCAACTCTCAATTTTTTGCTCTCACTTCCATTAGATGTGCCATCTAAAGCGGATATATAGCAGAAACACTGCATTTTAGGTCAACCATTGGAACTAATTCATGACAATGTGAATACTCAGGACACTGTTTGGAGGAGTTATCCAAAGCATATGCATATATAGCTAGCCTAGGGGTAGCACTTTGCCAGAAATGCAGGAATTGGTACAAATATTTAAAAAATTCTGTTATTCTTGAGCATTTTCAAAACAATGACGACAAACAATTTAAGTGTGATCCCATTCTGGCATGGAAGATTCACAACTGAAGTGCCAATGCAAGGCATCTAAACTCACCATGCGCCTTAGTAGGGGCAAAAATTTGCTCAGGGTGCTTCAAGTGCTTAGTTGGGTTAAATGTAGATGAAAAATTCCAAATGATTTACATTACTGTTCACATGGGTTTTCTGGTTCAAAATATTGAAGTCGTTGCTAATTCACACCAAGTTTGCTATGTATTGTTTTGTTTTAATTAGAAATAAATATCAATGTTTATCTCCTAAAACAAGTTACATTTATATATGTAATGTCACATGCATAGACATACAAACACGCATCTATACGTGTGACGTTATATCCAACTATCTCTCATTCACATACAGTGGCTTGCAAAAATATCCTCCCCCTTGAACTTTTCAACGGTCTGATACTCCTTCCATTTCAATATTATTGCTTGCACAGTGCTCCTTGATATGTTTAAAGCTTAGAAAATCTTTTTGTATAAAAATCCTGCTTTAAACTTCTCCACAACAGTATCTCAGACCTGCCTGGGGTGTTTCTTTGGTCTTCATGATGCTCTCTGTGCTTTAAACAAAACTCTTAAGACTATCACAGAGCATGTGCATTTATACAGAGACTGGATTACACACAGGTGGATTTTATTTATCATCAGTCATTTAGGTCAACATTGGATCATTCAGAGATCCTCACTGAACTTCTGGAGTGACTTTGCTGCACTGAAAGTAAAGGGGCCGAATAATATTGCACGCCCCACTTTTCAATTTTTCTTTTTGAAAAAAAGTTTAAATATCCAATAAATTTAGTTCCACTTCACAAATGTGTCCCACTTGCTGTTGATTCTTCACAAAAACATTTCAATTTCATATATTTATGTTTAAAGCCTGAAATTTTTAAATCTACCATAATTTTCAATTGGATTGAGATCCGGACTATTTGCAGGCCATGACATTGGCCTTGTATCTTTCTTCAGGGAATGTTTTCACAGTTTTTGCTCTATGGCAAGATGCATTATCTCGAAAAATGATTTCATCTCCCCAAACATCCTTTCAATTGATGGTTTAAGAAGTGTCCAAAATATCAATGTAAACTTGTGTATTTATTAAAGATGTAATGACAGCCATCTCCCCAGTGCCTTTACCTGACATGCAGCCCCATATCATCAATGACTGGGGAAATTCGCAAGTTCTCTTCAGGCAGTCATCTTTATAAATCTCATCGGAACGGCACCAAACAAAAGTTCCAGCAACATCACCTTGCCCAATGCAGATTTGCGATTCATCACTAAAAATGACTTTCATCCAGTCATCAACAGTCCACGATTGTTTTTCCTTAGCCCATTGTAACCTTGTTTTTTTCCTTTTTAGGCGTTAGAGACGGCTTTCTTTTAGTTCGGTCACAGACGCTGACTCCAGTTTTCCCCCCATTCGTTCTTAATTTGTTTTGTTGTACATTTTCTGTTTAAGACATATTGCATTAAGTTTTCTGCCTTGACGCTTTCATGTTGTTTGTATTTGATCTAGATTTTAGACACAGCTCTCGTGTTGATTCATGTCAGTCCACTTGGTGCAACAGCTATCCAATGTGTGATCACTCCTTTTTAGATGCAGACTAACGAGCAGATCTTATTTGATGCAAGTGTTAGTTTTGGGAATAAAAATTTACAGGGTGATTCTATATTTCTTTTCCCCTCAGAATTGAGTGATTCCATATTTTTTTCCCTGTGCTTGGTCTAAAAAATTAACTGTTAATGACTACCCCATTTTTTTTATTGATTTCTTTTAGTGTTTCTTAAAGCCAGAGATTTGTCATTTGAAATCATGCTAGTTTTGTGTCAGAGATATATATACACAGGGGTTGGACAATGAATATGAAACACCTGTCATTTTAGTGTGAGATTTCATGGCTAAATTGGACAAGCTTGGTGGCCAATCTTCATTAATTGCACATTGCACCAGTAAGAGCAGAGTGTACAGCTTCAATTAGCAGGGTAAGAGCACAGTTTTGCTCAAAATATTGCAATGCACACAACATTATGTCTGATATACCAGAGTTTAAAAGAGGACAAATTGTTAGTGCACGTCTTGCTGGCGCATCTGTGACCAAGACAGCAAGTCTTTG
>JAOUQV010000040.1:14070416-14086860 GCA_028565295.1 Aspidoras spilotus
GGCCACTATCCTGCAAGAAGAATGGCTTAAATTCCCTCTGACCACTGTGCAAGACTTGTATGTGTCATTCCCAAGACAAATTGATGCTGTATTTGCCTCAAAAGGAGTCCCTACACCATACTAATAAATTATTGTGGTCTAAAACCAGCTGTTTCAGTTTCATTGTCTAACCCCTGTATATTGTCTATTAACCAGTAATGTATAAATTAATTTTGTTATTTGCATTTGGCACCTCTTTGTCGCAAACCCCCCAAGCCACCCGCCCATCAGAAATTCAGGCTATAAATATTGATTAAACAATTACATACACAATACATTTTGTGTCTATATGTCTGCCTGTCCCGTGTATTTCCAATGTTGGGCCTTGTGGACACAGTTATTGTGTTATTTTGTAAAAACATTTTAGTTCTTAAAAGCTATGTGTGTTTAGGTCATTTCTGAGTGTATAGTGCCATAATCAGCAGTTCATAGATTCTAATAGCAACAGGGTATATAAATAGCGGCATTCTAGAGTTCAGTCAATAGCAATTGCAAAGAAGCAAGACTCAGAAGTACTAGCCAATCTGGAGGTTTTATTTATTGTTGTGAGTAGAGAGAATAGTGTAAATAGTGTAAATACTTTGTATGAATGTTAAGAATTACTAATAAGTAATAATAATCAGTTTTTAATGTTATTCCATCTTTTCTTGTATTTTACAAAGATGATATAAAAGAGCAGTTCTTCAGTAAACGGTTCATAAAGATATAGACTTGCATTGGAGAGATGTTTTATTTTGTAAACTGTCTGTCTAGCTTCATATTTCTACGTGTTCCTCAGTGTTCTGTCTTTATATAACTTTATATCTTTAATATACTGTAAAGTTAGTTATGTTCAGTAAGGACTTTTAATTCTTAGTTCCTATCTTGACTTGCTAAAAACAGGCCACACAGGTATTTTTAGTTTCATGTCTTATTTTCTTATTTCGGGAGTTCATATAAGGTAAACTGAGTGGTGAATATTATTCGCTGAATATAATATAATAATCCTAAAATCAATTTCAAACATCTGAAGCTGTCATTTACAAGTGAATTTAAACTTTTTCACATCTTACCTTTTTATCGCTCTATTTTGAGATATCCTAATCATGGATCTTCTGATGTAAATATTTGTTCATAGGACTGACATGGTTTGTGAGCACTTTTTCCATTTAATTGAGCTATCCACCAAGTGAATATATATATATGTATATATGTATAATATGTATATATATATATATATATACACCAAAATCCAAAATGGATAATAATGGATAATAATAATAAATTGCATTCCTACTCGTCGGTTGTGCTCCACAAATTATGAAGGCTGATCTAAGTCAAAAATACCAAGGCTGATTTTTTGTCCCAGTCCAGCCCTGAGTGCAGGTGACCATGATAGAGATATGGAGTGCAGCCTAAAATGAAGTGTGTCATTTACATAGTGTTGAGGGTTCAGCCTTGTTGGGCTGATGCACACGTGATGTGGCACCCTGCTTCTGTGTCTGGAACCGCCGGCAAATTGTGACAAACAAAATTTGTAGTTCTAGTCAAGAACAATCTGGCAGTGCAGCAATGATTTCAATCGGACATTCTGAAAATCAATGCATTGAGATACACTTGCGTCAGCTGACTCAAATAAAAAATTGCTGCATATTTTAATTTATGTATCCAACTCTGAATATAGCCTAAGCTTGTATTTAAAGACTTTCTTCCAAGCAGAGATAAGAAAAGCTGTAAATTGTACCATTTGCACAGGGTGCTATTAGAATCTGTGTCTCGTGCAAACAGGTTTAGAATTGAACCGTGGCGTGTTATAGATGCCTATTATAGATAATGAGAAAACAGGGCAGAGCTTTGAGAATGATTGTGTTGATAAGACCTTCACTCTGTTACTGAGACACCCAGTGCGAAGGAGCTGGTCACAGCATCTAATTGCTTACTGTGGCAAATGCAATAGAAACGCTATGGTTAAGTAAAACAGGGTGATAATGTCTGTAGAATTATTGTGGGGAATCTCAGCTGCACGTATATACTACAGCGTGTAATTTATATATGCTTAATCAATAACATTACTGAACTTCTATGATTACAAATATATAACTAAAGCTACTGCACAATGTATGTAGCCAATCAGAACACACAAAACAGATACTGACATACAGTATCTTACAGTATTCATCCATTGATATCCAATATACAGTTAATACATTACAGGAGTCTGTAGTATCCTATTTGTTGCGTTGGTGTGTTTTCCTGTTTCATCTCCATTTATGCATATGTATTAGTAGAAGGCGAATTATGCTGTTTTCTGTTTAGCAAGTTATCTTCTTCTTCTTCTTCTTTCGGCCTCTCCCTTTATCAGGGGTTGCCACAGCGTGTCAGTCTTCTCCACCTCACTCTGTCCCCTGCATCTTCTGCTTTCACACCCACTACCTTGTTCAGAATTCTTTGTTAGGATAAAGTTTAGACCACAGCAGAGAGATTGACTTATCTTATTTTTGAGACTGTCCACCTTATTTCCGGGGGGCACCATGGGCACTCCCTTTGAGTTTTTGTGTAAATCCTCCAGATATTCCCTAGTCCTGAGATACACAGATATACAGAAGGTCTCACACAGGGGTTATTGTGGGTATACAATACATTTAGATGTATTGCAGGACAAACACATATATAAATGATTTACACCAAATTATAAAACATGGAAGTGCCTTTGTTCAGGATACAACGTCATGCCAACCTCCAACGTCATCTGTGGATGTAATAAAGGCAGTATTTCTGTGCTTTCTTTAAGTGTTAAGCAAAAGTCCCACACAAAACAGGAAATAAGATGTCTTACTTATGTCCATGCTGCAAAATAATATGGATATTTTTCCTTTAGTTAAAGTCACATCTAAGTTTGTTCTTCCATACGCAGCGCACACAATCTCATCTTTGACACAGATTGAAGTCAACAATATTATGGCTGATACGTTTACAGTGCATTGTTTTTCGCATGCCATATTTACAGCGTATTTGTAATTAGTTTCCTATCACTTATAACACATGATTACCATAAAGGGTTTGACAGCTGGCTAATTACTTTAAGCCAGGTGAACAGTTCAACCTAAAGCTTGAAATGTTTTTTTGCATGTATTGTAGCTGCTTTATAAAGTGTTTGCATAGTCTTTTACTAAGAGAGCAGATAGCATGCTAGTAATGTTGAAGAAAGTAAAAAAATGTCTCACAAGGAGTTCACAAGGTTTATTGACTGCATTCTTAACTTTTTTCAGAGAAAATCTGACCTGGCTTCTACTGTGAAAGATTCAAACTTAGCTGGCAGTGTCTAATAAGTATATAAATCATTACCGTTTGGATTTCATCCATCATCTTTCAGGAGCCCTAACATTCTCAAGCCGAGGACAAGCAGGATTTAAAAGAAGTCAAAAGAAGGCACCAATAGGTGACCTTGAGGTTGTCTCATTACAAAGCAACACTTTCAAAAGGTGTTTTGAACTTCTTTCTTTCTAAGCATTCAGTTGTCAAGTCCAGTACCAATCCTGTGGAGACAGAATATAGTCTACTACGCTAAACAAAATTTGCATTTCATATCGAATTTATCTGTTGATTCCATCTGAACTCAGAGCAGAGCAGATTTTCCTAAAATTATTTGTCACTGTGTTTAGCATTATATGTATATGCTTAATGACTTTCATTTCCTAATTACATGTAAAGGATGTACATCTGTCCGAGTTCAGATGGTAAGTTTGCAGGGCGTCCAATGTATTCAATCTGGGGGGGGAACATAGTTTCCTTCCCTTCTTTGCTCTGCTTTTATTCTGTGTGCGCACACACACACACACACACACAGATCTGTCACATTTATGATGTCACAGGATGAAAAATGTGCATGTTTTAACACCTGATTCAAAATAACATGGGAGAAAAAGAAACCCTGTAGGTTTTGCAACATTAAACATGTACATCTTGAGTGTAAATTTGAAACTTACAAGCACAGGAAGAATACATTTTGTTGGTATTTATTATAACGCCATGCTCTTGTGCTTTTTGCTTCAGCAGATTTGATCAATGTCCTCGAGGTTGCACCAGGTTTGAAAGGTGTGGTTTTGGCAGTTCAGGGCAGACTGATAGCTGGTTAGACAGGATCCAGTCATGTGTTACATTTTAATTCATGCTTTGATTTGGAATGAATTTGAATAAAAGCTATGATAAAGATCACAACTTCATATCTGGTTAATAACTATAATAAATTATATTTGATTTGTTATTTAAAACAACAAGTTTCATATTCATTTTTCAGATTTTTGAAGAAAAAGAGGAAGAAGAGGAAGAAGAGGAAGACCTGAACACTGTAAAAACCAATATCTTCTTAGCAAGCATTTAAAAGCAAGCTTGCACAAAAAAATGTAAAACAGTTGAACAAAAGATATGAATTTGTAACATACAACCTGCTATAATTTCTTTGTTCTTTATAATGTTTGTATGCCATCTTCTATTATTTTTTCTGATGGAATACATTACTTTCGGATATTTGATGAGATTGATTAATATCCCCAGAACACACACTCCAATGTTTTTAATTATCATTTATAATTTATATAAAAATCCTTTTTTACACTACTGTAGGTGGTACAACTATAACAATAAAATACATAAACATTTTTATCATTACCTGGTCTAATAAACAGTAACTTAAATGTGCAACACCTAACTGAAAATGCACTTAACTGAGTATAATACAATAATTAATGTCAAATATAATTGATCATTGAGGAAAAATACCTATTTCCCCTGTAGTAGCACAAAAGTGGAAAGTCTTTACTCTGTGGTGTCATACCTTGTCTTGGATGTAAGACTAGGTGATATCAGGACAGGCCCTGGTTAGACAAAGAGTACAGTCCTGACATGTGCTGACTAGATGTGTACAACAAACATATCTACCAGTAGAAAAGGGGTAGCCTACAGAGCCTGCTTCACTGCCATGTCCAAATTGCTGCCTGAAAGAGTTTCCTTGCCATATTGGTTTTGCTGTAAAGTGATGAATGGGACCCAGTGCAGGTTAAGATGTGTCACATTTAGCTGGGGATTAATTGGTGCTGGGAATGGACTCTGCCGTCTGTGAAATCAGTCTGTTGTGTGCTAGTCCCCCAACCAATCTTGTATCTTTGTAGGAGATGGCAAGTCTTCCTTTATGCTACTTCCACCAGTGCAAGCAGAGCTCGTGTGTGTATGTGTGTGTGTGTGCCAATAATAGACCTTTGAAAATCCTCAAATTGTTTATCTGAAAAAAAATCATGTCTTTACTGCTCTCTCCCTCACCATTCTCCTCTCACAGAGTATATTATAAAGAGTGACCCTGATGTATTTTCTTGAGCCAGTATAAAGATAAGGCATTTTGCCTAGCTATTGTAAGCTGTTTATTTATTGGTAAAACAAAACCTGTTTTATGGGTTAGTCTTATTCAGTATCCTTTCTATTAATTTTTAGTGAAAAATCAAATCATACCATACGTTGGCATCACTTTGCAATGGTTGGCTCTACAGATTAATGACTTTATACAGCAGCATGTTTCCAAGAAACAAGTCAGTATAAGAATCACAGTTCACCTTATATCTACAGTAACAAAATGTGTCACTCTATACAATGCTATTAAAGTAACAAAATGTAAGTGCATCCAACAACAAATCATATCTGAAGGAGTAGGTTTGCAATTATCAGGTAATCTGCAATAATTAGTCTGAGCTTGGTTGAGTTGGATGTTATAGGAATCAACTATACATAAGCATACAATTACAATTATTGATACTTGGCAAGACATTCCTGGAAAGATTAAATCTAAATGTAGTCTAAATTAAAATAGTCACTCAGATTTGATATAAATGGAATGTCTACATGCAATCTAGTGTCTAGTCAAAAAAATCATGTTCATCTTCACACTTATTTACATTAGGTTTGTCACTTAAAGACCTGAAATAAACCAGTCATTAAAGAGCAGAAGCCAGTGTATTTCTAGTGCCGGTCCCAAGCCCAGGTAAATGGTGAGGGTTGCGTCAGGAAGGGCATCCAGTGTAAAACATTTGCCACGTAAACGATGCAAATTAATCAGTGTTACTACATACTGGACTGGTTGAGGCCCAGGTTAACAACAACCACCACCAATACTGGTGGAAGACAGGGTACTGGCGGAAACTAGGCTACTGTTGCCGAAGACGATGAGGGGGGAAGCGTGTGAGGAGACAGAGAGAGAACAGGAGAGTCAAGAGTGTAGGAATGAGAGTACCAACCCTGAATGTAGGGAGGATGACAGGGAAAAGTAGAGAACTGCTTGACATGATGGAGAGAAGAAAGTTCGATATTTTGTGTGTGCAGGAGACAAAGTGGAAGGAGAGTAGGACTGAAAGCATTGGTGCAGGTTTTATCAAGGTGTGAATAGGAAGAGAAATGGAGTTGGGTGGTCCTGAAGAAGGACTATGCAAAGAGTGTTGTTGAGGTAAAAAGGGTGTCAGAAAGGGTGATGAGTTTGAAGTTAGAAACTAAAACTTTAATGGTGAATGTTGTAGGTGGCTATGCACCACAAGTTTGATGTGAGTTGGAGGAGAAAGAGAGATTCTGGAGGGAGCTAGATGAAGTGGTAGATTGGTGCAGATTTTAATGGGCATGTTGGTGAAGGAAACAAAGGAGATGAGGAGATGATGGGCAAATTTGGTGTAATGGATAGGAACCTAGAAAAACAGATGTTGGTGAATTTTGCAAAGAGTATGGAAATGGCTGTGGTAAACATATATTTCCAAAAGAAAGAAGAGCACAGGGTGACCTACATAAGTGGAGGCAGGAGCACATAGGTAGACTACATCCTGTGTAGACGAGGTTGCTTAAAAGAGATTGGAGACTGTAACGTAGCAGCAGGAGAGTGTGTACCTAGACATTTACATTTGCAGTATTTAGCAGACCTTGTCCAGAAAGACTTACAAAAGTGCTTTAAGACAATAATAGGGGACTATGGGGGGACGGAGTGTGCGAGGTGCGGTCCAGGGCGTGATAACATCAGATACTGGTTTTCAGGATGACTTTGTTTGTTAGGAAGAGGAAGAGGGCAAATGTAGAGAAGAGGACCAAATGGTGGAAGTTGGGAAAGGAAGAATGCTGTGAGGAGATAAGAAAAGAGTGGAAAAAGGGTTTGGGTGGTAGCAAAAAGCTTCCAAATGACTGGGTAGCAACAGCAACAGTAGTTAGACAGACAGGCAAAAAGGTACTTGGTTTGTCATCTAGACAGGTGAAAGACAGCAAGGAAACTTGGTGGTGGAAGAGGGAAGTGCAGAAGGTTATTCAGAGGAAAAGGATGTCAAAGACGAAATGGGACAGGGAGATGACTGAAGAGTAAGCAAGAGTATAAAGAGTTGAAGAGTAGGAAGCCGAAAGCCTATAATGAGTTGTACGGGAGGATAGACAGGAAAGAAGGAGAGAAGGAGTTGTATCGCCTTGCACGGCAGAGCGGAAAATGATGTGCAACATGTCAGGGTGATCAAGGCTAGAAATGAAAATGTACTGACAGGTGAGGAGATGGTAAGAGAAAGACGGAAGGAGTATTTTGAGGAGCTGATGAATGAAGAGAATCACAGGGAAAGCAGAGTGGAGGCATAGAAAATGTGGAACAGGAGTTAGCAAAGAAGTAAGGAAAGCTTGAACAGGATGAATAAGGGAAAAGCAGTCAGACCTGATGACATAACGGTAGAGGTATAGAAATGTATAGTAGAGACGTGAGTGTTGTTTGTCACTAGACTATTCAATAAGATTTATGAGAGTGAAATGATGCCTGAGGAATGGAGAGAAAGTGTACTAGTACCAATTTATAAGAACAGGGGTGATGTGCAGAGTTGTAAAAATTACAGGGGCATAAAGATAATGAGCCACACAATGAAGATTTGGGAGAGAGTTGTGGAAGCTAGGTTTAGACAAGCAGTGACTATTTGTGAGCAGCAGTAAGGTTTCATGCAGATGCAATTGTTGCTTTGAGAATGCTGATGGAGAAGTATAGAGAAGGCCAGTAAGAGCTACACCGTGTCTTGGTGGATTTAGAGAAAACATGTGATAGGGTGCAGAGGGAGGAACTGTTGTGATGTATGAGGAAGTCCCAATTGGCTGAAAAGTATGTTAGATTGGTGCAGGACATGTATGAGAATAGCATGATGATAGTAAAATGTGCAGTAGGAGTGACGGAGTAATGGTGGGACTGCATCAAGTATCTGCTCTGAGCTCCTTTTTGTTTGCTCTGGTGATGGACAGACTAACAGATGAGGTCAGACAGGAATCACAGTGTACTATTATATTAGAAGAACAGCTAGAAGAGAACTTGGAGAGGTGGAGGTATGCGCTGGAAATGAGAGGAATGAAAGTCAACACTTGTAAGACAAAAGGCAGGAGATAGATAGGAAGACCAAAGAGGAGATATATGGATATGGTCAATGTAGACATGCAGGTAGTTGCCGTGAAATCAGAAGATGCAGAGGACGGAGTGAGGTGGAAAAGACTGATTCGCTGAGGCGACCCCTGAATAAGGGAGAGGCCGAAAGAAAAAGACTTAAATACATGCAATACTGTATATGTATTAGCAAATAATATATCAATATGTACAGCCATGTGAATCCCCTTTATCATTTACTATAAAATTCAAAGCAAACCGTGTGGGACCAGGTGCAGATTCAGGCCAATTTTAATACAAACTGCGGCAATAATATATATTCATGTTCCATGCAGAAAGTAAGGTAAATCAAATCAACACGGCTTTTCTGATGCAATATGAATGCATGATATTGTTTATTTATAATACTAATACAGAGTCATAATCACTTATTAATATGTTTAAGTAGTGTTTTTAGGTTTTTAGGTTTATTCATGGACTCTAATATTCTAATATTGTTTCTATGGTAACAGCTCATACAAAAGTACTTTAATTGAACCTGCTCAGTTTAATCTCCACATAGATGTATTATAAACACAGATAAAAAAATTTGCTGAGCCAATTCATCTAAGAGAACCCTATTTGCCCACTGACCTCAGAATTAAATTCTTGCCATTGGCTTGCCAATTGTTTAATTCATTTCACTCCTCATAAGAACTGAGCATCTAAATACATGTAAAAAAATGTAGTCCACATAGCAGCGTCTGGCTAGTTTGTGTCAAATCTACACTGCTAGCCTAAGGAAAAATATTTTTAACAAGCATTATTTGTACAAATCCGATTCCAAAAAAGTTGGGACAATGTCATGTTTACCACCGTGAAACAATCCCTTTTCTCTTTACAACATTCTGTAAACGTCTGGGGACTGATAAGACAAATTGCTCAAGTTGAGGGTAGGAATTATACCCCATTCTTGTTTAATGTTGGATTATAGTTGCTAAACTGTCTTAGGTCTTTTTTGTCATATCTTCCGTTTTATGATGCGCCAAATTTTTTCTATGGGTGAAAGATTTGGCTAGTTCAATACCCGGACCCTTCTTCTATGCAGCTATGATGTATGTGGTTCAGCATTGTCATTTTGGAAAATGTCTTCCCTAAAAGAGACGTTGTCTGGATGTGTCTGGATTGTTCCAGATGTGTAAGCTGCCCATGCCACATACACACTAATGCAACCACACACCATCAAAGGGGGCAACTTGGGTTGTCCTTCTCCTTAGTCTGAATGAAATGGCGTCCCTGATTTACATAAAGAACTTCACATTTTGATTTGTTTGACCACAGAACAGTTTTTCCACAGTCTATTTTAAATTAGCCTTGGCCCAGAGAAGACATCTGCTCTTCTGGATCTTGTTTATATATGGCTTCATCTTTGAACTATAGAGTTTTAACTGGTAACGGCGAATGGCACGGTGAATTGTGTTTACAGATAATGCTCTCCTGAAATATTCCTGAGCCCATTTTCTGATTTCCAATACAGAAGCATGCCTGTATGTGATGCAGTGCCGTCTAAGGGCCCGAAGATCACGGGCACCCAGTATGGTTACGCACAGAGATTCTGCCAGATTCTCTGAATATTTTGATGATATTATGCACTGTAGATTATGATATGTTCAAACTGTTTGCAATTTTAAACTGTTTCTGATATAGCTACGCTATTTGTCGGTGCAGAATTTGGGGGATTGGTGATCCTCTTCCCATCTTTACTTCTGAGAGCCACTGCTCTCAGATACTCCAAGATGCTCTTTTTATACCCAGTCATGTTAATGACCTATTGCCAATTGACCTAATGATTTGCAGTCTGGTATTGGTTCTGGTTTTTCCAGCATCTTATTGCCCTCTCCTCACTTTTATGAGATGTGTTGCTGTCATGAAATTTTAAATGAGTCAATATTTGGCATGAATTTTCAAAATGTCTCTTTCAGCATTTGGTATGTTGTCTATGTTCTATTGTGAATACAATGTTGGTTATTTTAGATTTGTAAATTATATAATTCTATTTTTATTTACAATTGGTACTTTGTCCCAACTTTTTTTGAATCGGGTTTCTACTTACAAATACTGTACAATATTTGCAAATTGTGCCAGTACTGCAACACTAGGTGTTTCTGACTGGCACCAATAATGGTAAATTGATCATCTTAATCATATTCAGTGCTTTTTATGTAACCAGTGTCTTTTCTTTGTAACCAGTGTTTCAGGCAACTTTCCTCCATGAGCTCTACTATGTATATAATAAGCAGCTATGTGCGTTTTTTTCTATTTATTACCATTTCCGCATATTTTCCAGTTATATTCCAACACAATAATGTTATACAAGTTGAGGCAATTCAATATCTCGCATTCAGCTATCATGCATGTTTTGGACTGTGGGAGTTGACCGGAGTACCTGGCATCTGAACACGAGGTGAACAGGCAATCTCCTCACAGAAATGACCTAGGTCCTCCCATCCTAGTGATAGAGCCCAGGACCTACTTGTTGTGAGGTGACATTGCTACCCATCGCCCCCCGTGCCACCACCCATGTGTTTAGAGCTGCAATAAAAGGAACATTTTTTGTTTGTTTCCTTGAAAGGATTTAGGCAAGGTATCCAAATTACATGTTCATTATGGTCACAGAAACAGTGTACACAAATCTATCATAAACACTCATGACTACAATCCTGTTCATACCCAAAAGTAAGGCATGGAGTTTCGTCTTAAAGTATAACACCAAATCACTCTAACACCTTGTTTCCTTTCCCTCGCTCTCATTCATCTTTGATTGGCCGACGTCTCTCACCTGCCACTCTGTAATTGGACTTCTTTCATGTCTAAAAGTAGCATGTGATGACATCTTAAATATTTGAATTGGTGGAATTATATGTACCAATTTCGCACCGTCTGTTCACTCTTCAGCCTGGAGACAGTGCTCATTGTGAATTACCATTATGGAATGTCATGTTGAACATGTTTTTTTATTCGAAACTTTATTTATACATTCATACTTTCATTTACTATATGATATTATTAATCCTAGTCAGGGTAATAGGGAAGTCAGTGCCTAGCCAGCAGCACAGGGCATAAGGCAGGAAGAACTGGACAGTGTGCCACTCCATTGTTCACTCATTTACTAACACATTAAGGGCAACTAATAAGCTTAGGCACTAATAAGCCTCCACATTTCTTTGCATATTGGGAGATTGAGAAATTGTAGCACGTGGAGGAATCCCGCAGAAAAATGGAGAGAACATGCAAATCCCGCACACAAATGATCCAGTGTGCCTCACCTGGGGATAAAAACCAGGACCTTCTTACTGAAAGGTGACAGTGCTGCCCTATTTAAATATTGTAGTTAAAAATAATATGGTTAAACATATGCCAACACACATGTTTATATTATTTAATTGCTTTTGGTTTTACTTGTACTATTCTTTAAATATGATTCTTTCCTGATATGACCCATAGTAATAATATATCAAAGCAGTTCCTTTAACATACCTGACATACTGTAATAACCAAAATAAATGAAATGAAATAACCTTAGATTTAAAGCACTACGGCAAATAATAAAGTGTGCAGCAAATTCTCAGGCTTTTAATATAACTCATTTATTTTTCATACTTTTGGACAAATCATAGCTGAGTGTCATGGACAAAGATCATATTTGTACACTGTTATGGTTGTCCACCATTATACCTGTAAGTCTATTTACAACAAGGTTTATGCAGTGAACCAATTTCCTCTTGATTACAGAAATGCTCTGCTTTTCTCACCCTTTCAAGCCCCCACCGCTTCCCCCACCAGCACCATTTTTCATATCTTTGTGCCCAGCACTTTTCAAAAGAAAAAGAATGCCCATGGTTCACAGCACAGAACAATTACATTTTTCAGGGTAAATCTATATACAGTATCTTCTTACTTGTTCACATCATTTGTAGCCAATCAGCTAAGCGCTACACTTAAATGTCTTTGCACTTTGAGTCTGCTGGGTGAAACATTTCTTTCTGCAGAGTGTCAGCTGTGGTTGAATATTACTGACACACACGCCTCTGTATTAGTTATACAGCATGAAATGGCATTTCCAGAAGTATACATTTTAACACCACCACAATGCATAGGTTGAGAGAGTTTGTCCAGTTCTGTTTTATGAAAGTTCACTAGATTACGTTTGGTATTTTGCATATTTATACATATAAAAGGGACATATTTTTACTTACCTATCCATAACGATAGGCACTGAAGACTACAGAATTTGCACCAATAATTATATACTTACAGTCTGGACAGAACTAAGTTAGCAGCATCTGAATCTTATGCTACATATATTACAAGTAAATGCACTGTAAATACAATTATAATGTTTAGTCTATTGCTTGGACCTTTAAATAGACTTTGTGGTGACCAGCTGCTATGTACTGTATCAATGGCCCAGAGGATGGCTTTGTCCATGGTAATAGGCTGGGTACAATAAGACGCTGAAAAGCACACAGCACGATGACAGGAGCAGCTCTTACACTCCCTAGAAGTCCTAATGATGGTGGCAGTGGACAGAGGACAGAGGCAAAATCGAGTGTCCCCAAAGGCTGCTTTTAAAAGCAGCCCCTTCTGTGCTTTCAAAAATAGCTGATGATGCTTCAAGTAGGAAATTGAAAAGTCCCCAACCCTGTCTGTACACAAGCACACATGTACACATGGACATGAAGCCTTTCAAAACATACACACACACACATCTATAAGGATTATACTCAAGATTAATCCCGTCTTTGGTGGTTAGACTCAAAGTAAACTGACAGATGACAGCTAGATAGAGAAAAATTGATATTTCCATACAGGTATTGCACATTGTCCCTGTTATTGTATTATTGTATCGTTTCAAACTGCCAGTGCCTGTAAACAGGGGAGTGTATTCCAGACTGACAGTGGGAGTATTATGCCAGTTCTAGCTCCAAGACTGGGTGTGTTGTCTCCAACTCTAATCCGCATGGATGTACCCATTTAGCTACAGCGCTGCAGTGAAGCCAGACTCCCCGTCCTCCTCCCTGCTGGCCATATTAAACGCTGACAAATTACATTTGTTAAGAATTCAAACAGCTCATTTCTTCCAGTAACAGGTTGGACAGAGGTAGAGAACGGCCCATTGTGATAGCACACTTTAGGGTTTGCTAGAGCACTCTCCCTGCTCAAATTGCAGCATAACCCTTACACTTATGAAAATAAAGACTGTTTAAAAATGTTTTGTCAGTAAGTACTAAAACAAATATGGCTACAGATGATAGCAGGAACTGTTCTCCTATCTTTCCCTTCATCATCTCGATGTTGAGAAGATGTATGCAAATAATTGTGTTTGTGCGAGACGCTTTGCCATGAATATTTAGTTAAATTCTCTGGCTTTTGTTTTGAGAGTGCAAAATCCATCCATGCATATTCTAAAGTCATATACCCATTCTCAGAGACACATCTCCTGTCAGAGCTGAATGGGAGGGTCAAGTTTTCATTTTTGATAATCAGCCTCTGCACACACACATCACAGCGCGGAGACAAAAGCTTCATTCTGCATTAGTCTTAGCCAATCATAATCAAGATCCATCATCTTTACATGCATCATAGAGTAGAAGGGGAAATGGCAATGCCCAGCTGAAATACCCTTCTCCCTTTGCTCTCTCTCTCTCTCTCTTTCTCTCCTACTCTTTCACTATTTCTGTGTTGAAGATTTAATTATTCGTTCATTCATTTTCTTATGCTTAATCCACACAGGGACACTAGCTAGCCGAAGCCCACCCAGCAATTATAGATGCAAGGACATGAACAACCATATACAGGGCGCCAATCCATCTTGTGTATCCAACTTTAGATACACAAATTACCCTAGCATGCGTGTCTTTCGAATGGGGGAGGAAACCCGTGCAAACACAGTGGGAACATGCAAACTCCACACAAGAAATGAAGTGTGTCCATGTCCACGAGTGCTGGCAACATTGAGCATCAATGAGAACTGATTTTATTTGTATTTATTAGTGATGATGAATTATGTATCAAATAATTCGCAAAATAGCCATGGCTCTGCCTATGCAAGAATGAGGGAATGCAGAAGTATGTTAACAGATGGACAAAGTTTAATGAATGGCTGGTAAAATATGTTGAAAATGTTGTATTTTTCTTTCCTGAAACCTGTAGGAACCTGTCGTGTATTTTTGCGTTTAAAATAGAATTTTAGATTTACTCCTTATATGTGTTCGCTCACCTGTCTTGACTCGCTTGACTTGACTAATCTATAGGGTTCAATATGACTTCGGTCCACCCTTTGCAGCTAGAACAGTTTTAACTGTTCTGGAAGGGCTTTCCACATGGTTTAGAAGTGTATTTATAGACATTTTTGACCATTCTGCCAGAAGCACATTTGTGAGGTCACACACTGAGTAGCTCTCAGTCTCTGCTCTAATTCATCCCAAGGATGTTCTGTCAAGTTAAGGTGCAGGCCAGTCAACTTCATTCACACAGGACTCTGTCATCCATGTCATTATGAACCTTGCTCTCTATATATATATATTCTGTCCACCTTGCTAGTAAAAGTTTTGCCCCATTTTGTCCTGATAACTGCCTTCTTTGTGCCATACTTTCAACAGAGATGGTATTCTGCACTCCTTGGTTGTAACAAGTGGTTATTTCTTTTCTGACCTCATATATCCACAAGGCATTCTAGTGAACACAACTGTCGCTTACTTTGTATTTTCTCTTGTTGGACCATTAACTGTAAACCCTATAGATGGTTTTATATGAAAACACCAGTCGATCAGCAGTTTCTGAAATAATCAGACCAGCCTGTCTGGCAGCAACAACCATACCATGTTTAAAATCACTTAAATCACCTTTTTTTCCCCCATTCCGATGCTTGGCTTGCCTTCAGCAAGTTGTCGTGACAACCTTTACAGTTGATATAAAAAGTCTACACACCCCTGTTCAAATGCCAGGTTTTTATGATGTAAAGAATGACAGCAAGACAAACATTTTCACAACTTTGTCCACCTTTAATGTAACCTATAACCTGTACAATGCAATTGAAAAACAAACTGAAACTGCACATTGCACATCTACAGCCCAACACACACAGTCACAACACCTACACATAAGTATCACAAAAGTATTGACAATGACCCAGGTAACACATAAGAAAACAGGGTAAAAACAGGGCAAAATATGCAGATAAACAAATGGACAATAGACTGATCATGGAAAAAAGTGTAGGCAGAAGGAGATGGCAACAATGTTATGGCTGATTAGTGCCGAGTGCATATTACACACAGTATAGACAGTATATAGTATTCATTTACAGTATAAATACATTATTTACGTACTGGTAAACATTATATTCGGAATTTGAACATGTGATTTTTATGCAAATATACATACTACATACTGTATTCTATTCCACAGTCTCTCTCCCTCGAAGCATTTTAGATTTTAGTGAGCATCACATCGACCACTATAATCAAGAGAATTTTCTGAGTATGATGAGGAAAACAGGATAGACGCCAACATGCCATTAAGCAGGTGGGTGTAGAGTGCCATTATTTCTTTTTACGCCAATTAAACACAGCACATCTTCAAGAGTTCTGCCAAAAATAAGTGCTCTGTAAATATGCTTAGGCAGAAAACTTTACTTTGGTGGATCCTGTCAGAGGTGGGAATAAGTAATTAGGCAATGACTAACAGCATCCGTCACGAGTTTCCCTTATGAATAAATAAATATTTGAATGGATCTTCTTTCCCCATACTCTAGGAAACAAAATGCACAATATTACAGAATTGCTGCAACATAGAAAAAAGTAAAAGAAATAAGCTTTGCTATCTGGCATATCATATACAGGGGTTAGACAATGAAACTGAAACACCTGTCGTTTTAGTGTGGGAGGTTTGTTGGCTAAATTGGACAAGCCTGGTGCCCAATCTTCATTAATTGCACATTGCACCAGTAAGAGCAGAGTGTGAAGGTTC
>JAOUQV010000040.1:14129243-14140960 GCA_028565295.1 Aspidoras spilotus
AATGAAGATTGGCCACCAGGCTTGTCCAATTTAGCCATGAATCCTCCCACACTAAAATGACAGGTGTTTCAGTTTCAGTGTCTAACCCTTGTAGATTCATTACAAACACAGGGATCTGTTTCTAGTGTGTATTTATGTTAATGTTGATGATTATTGCTTACGAGTAATGAAAGCGCACAGTAAATGCACTCAATACCTGGTTGTTGCATGAAATGCTGCATCAATATGGCGTGGCATGGAGGCGATCAGCCTGTGGCACTGCCGAGGTGTTATGGAAGCCCAGGTTGCTTCAATAGCAGCCTTCAGCTCATCTGCATTGTTGCGTCTGGTGCCTCTCATCTTCCCCTTTTGTCAGTGTGGACAGGTGCCAATTCCTGCTGGACAATGAAATTTTCGTCTCCAAAAAGCTTGTCGGCAGAGGGAAGCATGAAGTGCTCTAAAATTTCCTGGTAGACATCTGTGCTGACTTTATTGAATAAGAGGACCTTGGACCACTGGCCAATGGTCCAGCCCTTCATCGGCTTAGGTTCATAAGTTGCTTGACCCGAGGAACCCGACAGTTGTTCCAAATGTGGTGACTCCTACCTTATTCCACTCTTTCTGGATCTTGAATTTTCTCTTTTTGATAATCCACTGAAGACCACGGTCTTGTCTTTTGCTGGTGCATCTTCTCTTGCCACATTATGCCCTTCCACTATGGAGTTTGGGCTGATTTCTCCACAGTATTCAAATTTTTTAAATCTAGTTTTTGTGGGTTTTGTGAGCTGGAAGCCCAAATTATGTAAAAAAAAAAAACAAATAACTACTTGAAACCATTTAAATAGTGGGCCCTGAATCTATAAACTATAAAAGTTTTTTAACAGAAATTATGAAAATCAACTTTTCCATGACATTCTAATTTTGTATGCTTCTGCTGAGTACATCTTTGTTGGATAGCTTACCTAACAATTACATTAGGCCGGATTGTGATGTACTGAGCTACACAAAGCGCCTACTCAACTACACAATGTCAATCATGCTTGGCCACTTGCGTTACTGCGTAGTCTAGTCATATCTAGTTCCTGATGGATTCAGATACAATGAGAACCTTGCACAGCTCTTCAGGGGCCTGCTGTCCAGGCTAGAATTTGTTTTTATTTTGTTCAACTATTTGTGTACTCAGATACTCTAAAAATAGGAGAACATATAAAAACCTTTTAAGTAATGCCATAAAACATTTTCTTTTGAGTAATATCTTTACTCCAAAGATTTGCACACACACACATTTTTGGTTAACAGTTTAGTAGTGTCTCAATTGCCAGCATATTCTCGGTGCACACTCTGCTGTTGTGTATTAATCAGTTGCACCACATGTCAGGGTCAGTAAAATTTCTACTAAAAGATCAATCAACAGGAGCATTAGCAGACCATTTAACAATCACGTAACATATATTAAACCCACCCAGACACAAGTCTATAGTCAGCCGTCATATGACTAACCCTCCATTATAAACAGAGCACTGCAGTGTCTCAAAATCAGCGTAACAAGAACAAATCCAAAGCTTTTAAGTAAAAATTGTGTGTATTAAGTGATTCAGTCGTGAAATCTTTAACCATAGAAGCACCCTAACAGTCGGGAGGCAGTGGAACTGATGACAATCAATATATCAATAGGTTTCAGACACACAAAAGTAATATACTTTTTTTTTTATTCAACGGATAATTATGAATAGACAAACTAAAAATAATTCTACAAAGCTAAAACATGTAACAAGACAGCCCGGAAAATAAGCCATCGTTCTGTTTAAGCCTGACTTTTCTCTATGGTACATATTGTGCATCATTTTAACGTAAATAAATAGTTTAACATGCATGAAAAAAAGGTGAGAAAATGCAGGGGAGATTGTAACCTGTAAGACAGATGCTAGAAACAGCAGCAGTATCAGTTGATGCAAAATGCACCACAGAAAATTGTAGTGTATTTGAATCAGCAAGTTGGCCACGATATTTATTCCCCTTCATCAGTAAAGAATATAAAAGTTACTAGAGAGAATGCAAAATGTATCAAAGTAACTAAAGCAGTACAGCTCTTATCAAGAAGCTAAAAATCCCACCCTGTTATGAGCATATATAAAAGTTTGCGCATGCACCTTCATCCAAAACAGTCTCTTTTGGAGCGCTTGGTCCCACACTGCACTCATTCAAAAGACCAAATCTTAAGAAATATCTCCATCATGCATAGACACTGCCTCTAGCTTGAGCACCATGCATACATAATAGATACAAACTAATCCGAGTCACACAATTTGTCCATGGCCCAAGGTGGGGGGGTGTGGGTAGAATAACACACAGAAGTAACTTCCTTCAGTTCCTTGTGCAAAGTAGCGCTCCACTCCATAAAAATGTAGCATTTGGATAATAAGTTAAATAAAAGTGTTTCCCAAAAATGGTTGTTACAAAACAGAGAGAAATAAAACAATGAATTCACAAAGAATCATTTCTTTAAACAAAGTTAAATAAATGAGGCAAAACGTACTGTAACGATTACCGAAACACTGACATGACCACTTGCCTATGTACCGAATATATGTCATTTCTGTAACCAGCAGAAATAAGCAAGCTCTTGAGAGTGTAGTTAATGAAGCAAGCATAAGGCATGGCAAGAAGATGTAGCAAATATAAAATTGTTATTTTGTTAGTTTAGATTACATACTGCTTCATAAAAGCACAGTAGTATTTATAATATTTATGCAAACACACACAAACTTGAATATTTACACAACTATTCACAAAAATACAGTACATATCAATGAATTGAAGGCCACTGGCATTAAAAACACGCAGGACCTCCCACCCATTGATGAATATATACTGATGTTTGGTCCATTTAAAAGAGCAGAAACACGCCAAAAAATAAAAAGCTTGGGATGTTTCAGTATGCATACATAATTAGTGCAGCCAAAGTCTAGAAAAGCAAATACAAGTGTACAGAAAAGTGGCTGGCACTGAAACACTGATTAAGACACTAGCAGAACAGACAAAAATGAGATTATTTTCTTGAAAGAAGAAAAAAAATCCAAAATATCAAAGTAGACACAATCTAAAGATTACCCAGTTAATAACAGTAACTAAGTACTGAACAAGGGGGACACCTGATGTGCTCTAGCATCAGTTGCTGAAATGATGTTTCTCTACAGGTGCAAAATAATTCTACTGGTTAAATAGAAAATGATATACCAGTATACATATTACTAAAAAGGTCAGATTCTGAGGAGCAATATTTTCATATCTTCATAATTATGGGTATCAAATAAAAAGCCTACCAGAGTATTTAACCAATACTGACAAAAAGTATTAACAATAAGCATGAAACACATATATAATTTGTTCACAAAGTCCTATAACTGTTGCAAAAATAGAGCAAAGTCAGAACAAAACATATACAGAATAAATAATTTTACCGGTCTTCTTTCTCAAATATGCATGAATTACAAAACTGTGTGCTTGAATGGAAACGCCAAAGTCAGCTTGCTTATGACAGCATGCAGTTTCAGACTGAAGGTGAATCTGAAGCTCAGTGAAGGAAATCTGTGGTCATCAGATGGAGTCATAGCAGCATACCCTGTGCTGGCAAAGGGGAAGAGTCTATTGCTCACACTCTCCTGTCCATAAACACTAGGGTGTCATTCCAAAGGCTTGAACACGCTCTTTCCCAGAAAGGAGAGACACCATTGTTCACGTTTTCCTTAATTCCTGGATCCAGTTTTCAGACTGTATTACTGTAAAACAGAAAAAACATGTTTATCAAATAATAATACTCCGTAATAAGAACCATGTCCTTTTAACGACACGAGTGTAAACGGTGTCATCTGGAAAATATATTTAAATACTGCTTTAAATACTCCCTTAGTAAAAATGCATGTACAGTGGGGTCAAAAAGTATTTAGTAAGCCACTGATTGTGCAAGTTCTCCTACTTAGAAAGACGAGAGAGAGGTCTGTATTTTATTATAGGTACAACTGTGAGACAAAATGAGAAAAGAAAACCAAGAAAATCACACTGTAAGTTTTTTTTTTTATTTGTAAATTATAATGCAAAATAAATATTTGGTCACCAGTAAACATGCAGGATTTCTGGCTCTCACAGACCTGCAAGAAGCTCTTCTGACCTTCACTCCTTACCTGTATTAATGGTACACATTTGACCTTGCTATCTGTATAAGAGACACCCGTCCAGAGCCTTTAACAGTCAGAATCAACCAGGACCAAGACCAAAGAGCTGTTGTAGGTTATCAGGAAGAAAACTGTAAACCTGCACCAGGCTCAAAAGAGTAAATCTACAATAGTCAAGCACATTGGCGTGAATAAATCAAATGTGGGACATATGTGGAAAAAGTGGGAAATGGAAGACATACAAAACCAGTGATAATCTCCCTCGATCTGGGGCCCCATGCAAGATCTTACCCCATGGGGTCAAAATTATCATGAGATCAGTCAGAAAAAAAAACTCCAGACGGATCTTATGAATGATCTGCAGGGAGCTGGGACCAAAGTAAAAAGGCTACCATCAGTAACACACTATGCTGAGAGGCACTCAAATATTGCAGTGCCAGGCGTGTCCCCCTGCTAAAGCCAGTACATGTCCAGACCCATCTAAAGTTTGCCCGAGAGCATATGGATGATCCAGGAAGGGATTGGGGAAATACGGACAGCCCAAAAACATCATTGCTCTAGAGGAGATCCGCATGGAGAAATGGGCCAAAATAATAACTACAGTGTGCGCAAAAATGGTGAAGACTTTTGACCTCTGCCAATGCCAACAAAGTTATTTATTATAGAACAAATACTAACTTTGCTGATAGAAAAGGTCAGAAAGAGCTTCACTGTGTATTTGTGGATTTTGATAAGGTTCAAAACAGGGTGCCGAGGGAGGAAATGTGGTGGTGTATAATAAGTCTGGAGTAGCTAAAAATGTATGTTAGACTTGTTCAGGACATGTATGAGAACATTATGACAGTGGTGAGATGTGCTGTAGGAGTGACGAATAGCTTTAAGCTGGAAGTGGAACTGCATCAAAACATCAGCCCTTCCCTGTTTGCTCTGGTGATGAACATACAGTGGTATTGAAAAGTTCGGGCACCAATATGAGATTTCATTATAATTTGCTCTACCTTCACAAAAGATCAACAAATTTTCAACAAACAATCGTGAAAAGGTTATTTAACATTGGTAGTTGCTGGCTGTTCTTTTCCTGGGTTCTTTCTTGGAGAGTAAAAACATGGGAGCATATAAACAACTCTCCATTGATCAAAAAATAGGATAATTCATTATAATTAATTACAAGACGTACAATAACATCTGTCTGTTGATGATGTAGTTGTTCATCCTTCCACAATCCAGTGTGCTTTGCACCAGAAAAGGCTCGTTGGTGGGGAGATGCCGGAAAAATACTTTTCTTAGTATCCAAAAGAAGAGTCGCAAGAGGTATGCAAAGGCACATCTGGACAAGCCAGAACCTTTTGGCAAAAAATCGTCACCTGTGACTGAAGTTTGTATGGGGGAATAGGCCATCAAAGGAACAGAACAGGATAAAAAATTGGGGGACAAAGTTAGAGACTGCAGAGTGATTGGAAATGTGCAGAGGAGGGTCAGTGGATATATTGGTAAGAGGTTATTAGAGATGGAGCTGGCAGGCAGGAGGCAGAGAAGAGGTCTATAGAGGAAATATATAGAGGTGGTCAGTGTAGATATACAGGTAGCTGTTGTGGGAACATAAAATGCAGAGGACAGAGTAAAGTGGAAAATACTGACTCGCTGTGGCAACCCCAATAAAGGAAGAGGCTGAAAGGTGATTTATCCTTAAATGTTTAGTTGCATCTTGCAACTCACTATTAAATTTAACTAGTTTAACTTAGAGTTTTAATGTAAAGTTAGTATTCAACTTACGAAAAAAATGCTGGTCTCCGGGATGATGTCTTGGAGAGAGACTGCATCCTCGTTACTTATTTGATCCTCTGCAGGTCCAGCTCCCAAACTAAGATAGATTTCAACTATTATACATTAAGGATAGACAAGTAAAATTAACAAAAGCATGTGTGTCGAGTTTTACATGGGAAATGCGTTGCTATCAGGTTCTGTGCTTGCAGAGTTGTGCACCTCCACCCCTACTGATCTACACAAAACATCACAATACAAAAAATTTAAAAAGATTGGAGACAGCACATTAACTAATAAAATGCACAAAGATACAAAATTATCTGAAGATGTTTATACCTGACTAGAGGCGCTGAAAGATTAGATATATCAGATGCTTCAAATTTACTTGGGGTTCCAGCTATCGGATGCATGTTTGGGAGCAGATCAGGCCTGCCTGACTGCATACCTGCAATATAATTTATCAGATATATAAAGTAATGTTTCTTAGTATAACCAATGCTTGAAAAGGTACGGGATTGTCTATAATTTCTCACCAGTATCCATATTTGTTTCAGAGTGGGTAAAGTGGGAATGGTAGACAAGACGAGGGTCAAGAGGCATTTGGCTGCTGGGCTGGGCACCTGGGAATGCAGCGCCCATAGGCAGCCTTCTAGCCACACTCTGACAACCTGTACGGCTCTTCTTGGACGGTGATGACTTCACTGGCAAAAGAAAAAGATGCGGCAAACATAAGCACATACAGGTCACAATTTTTATGTATAATTATAAAGGAAAGCTGATAACTGGGAGTCAAATTTAGAGATTTTTTAGTATTACATGCTTTCTTGAATACTGTGTTGCACATAAAGTTTTGGAACCGCTCTGCATAGAAGCTTGGTCTGTGAACAGAGACAGTGTCCTGGAAAAAAGTTAAGCATAATGGAGAATAGTTACAGAGCCATGGGTATTACTTTGCAAATACCAAAAAATCTTACAATAAACAACTGTACTTAATCTTACCCCATCATGAACCAGAGCCTTCCAGGAATGCTCTAACTTCTTGATGAACCTACAAGCCATATTTCCAAAAAACGTTATGCCATATAAACAAGTGCAGTAATAACATGAATGAATCATGTTATTGGTATCTTTATAAATGATGCAATTAAAACTACAAGTTTTAGAGAAATTACTTTACCAGACAGACTATTTCTACATGACTACAGGAAGAAATGTAGTTGCGATACCTGTATGACTGCAGAATGTCAATAATGCCAATGTACACCAGAAGCCGCTCTCCTTTACTGCTGCGGGCTGGTATACCTCCCCACCTAAACAGACAAATGGATAAAAAGTAAAAGTCACTTAGCAGTGCAGAAAGAAGACAGAAGTCTCGCAGCAAAATCAGCAATAAGGGCAGAGACGACCAGCAGCTTGTACAATGTCCTCCAATATCAGGAGCACCAGCTAAATTTTCTATGGCCACGTGGGAGCAAACCAAACCAGCAAAGTCATACCCAACGTCAAATCCTGGCCAGAACCGACAAATACAAATGTGAACTTTCCTCCGTTCACAAAGCAGAGTATTAGAAGAAACGTTTTGTGGAATGATGAATGAAGATTTGGGGGTTGGCCATAAAACCCCCAAACTCCGAATTCAAGCCACAGTAGACTCTGAAGACAGATGAAGAAAGCATTATGACATGGGTATGTTTCTCTTACTATGGTGCACCTAGGTGTTTTTTATTTATTTTGATGCTTGTGCGTCCTTCTGGTGCAGCTGTGATATGTAACAAAGTACAACCAACTTTACATTTTTTGTTATTGTTGCAAGACTTAAAAATATTCCAATACTTGTTTTTTTTGGTACTTTTAGAATTCTCTTTAGAAACAGAGTCTGCTGAAGCTGCTTTTTTAAGAACGAGCTGAATGGCTCCTGGGGCATGTGCAGTCCAAATAGAGTAGTCGTACAGTAAACAAATGATTGGAGCTAAAAACCTACGTAGAAAGTGTAGTCCAAACTGGTTTTTGGTTGACACTGGGTAGTCACAGAGACAACAAATGACTGATGGGCTGACCAATGATGGTTTATTACATACAAATGTACATGCACTGGGGTAAACCTTCAAAGGAACATTAACACATGAATAAAATGGATTATAAATTAAATTAAGCAGGATAAAATTATTTATGTGTAAAGATGTATATAAAGACAGACAGACTGCTATAGTAAAGAAATTGGAGACTAACTGGTCCTCGCTGTCCACTGTGCCTTTCCCGCGTGCCTCTCCCTGGATGGACTCCATAGCTGTACTGTACAAGGCTTTCAGGGCCTGGGGCCTCTTCTGGTCAGGTGTGACTGTCCCTTCCACCGGCCGGCTATCCCCGAGGCGCTCACGGCTTGCCTGATCCACATTGTGGATTCCAACCAACAAACTGTAGTCCATGATCTTAAAGCTCTGCAAAAGCTAATTACACACCAAACAATTAATAGAGCCATGTGGAAACAACCTCACAGCCTAGATGCTATTATTCTAGTCAATTTGGCATGTGTGTGTGGATGATATTCATGTATACTATGCACAATATTTGATGAGCATTCAGCTTGTTTTACTAGTTTTTTTTTTATAATGTGATTTATACTTATTTATTTATAATGCTTAGTGATGTATTCTATTTTGTATTAATGATCATATATTTCCAGCTGATAATTACCGTTTTAATTTGCAAAAAGGTGCAAAATTTACACATTATTATACATTAAGTCTGTGAAAGCTGAATTCACCACAGCAACCTGCAACAATCTAGAGACTTTGCAGAGAAGCATAGAATTCAGGGGCAATATCAACCAATTACAGTGTTCATAAACCTGATATACAGCACACACGCACTTACCAGACAGTCTCGCTGGATGGTTTTACTTAGAGCATTGTAGTTGTCTGGTTCGAGTTGAATGCCCTCAGGCATGTCCTGGAAGAAGTCAAGGTCTTTGTGTGTGGGCACAGTTTTCTCCCTCTCTTTGGGAGAGGCACGGCGCTTATAAGTGGAGCCTTTTAAGTCATATTTGAGGTGCATAGGTACAGAGCGTGGCAGAAGATTGTTCATTACCACAATGCGTATGTTCTTCCCCCCTGCTTGCACACAGTACAGTCCATAGAATTTGGGCAGAAGTGTGCGTTTGTTTTGGTTCAGGTTCTACAGAGATGGAGGCAGATAATAAAACATCATAAGAAAACAAGTACAACCCAGCTGTTTCACATGAACACAATTATTTACACAAATTTACATAAACTAACACACCATGAAATACCCCGGCAAAAGTTTTTGCAAGAACTCAGCTTCTTTGTGTTGAACGGTTTTAATAATAAACTCATCATCGCTGGACACATAGAAGATTGAGCCACTCGCACCAGGATTTGACAGTTCTATCAGAGGATCATTACATAAAGAGTACTGCAGAGGAATAAAAACAAAACATGTACAAACCCATAAGTCACAATCTAAAGGAATGCAATTATTAACAATATTACAAAATACATGATAACAGACTGCTTGGAAGAAATTGGTTGATGTCCACATTACAAACTACTGTAACCAGATTAGACAGCAAGGAGTAATAAGTTGTATCATGTGTGCATGTATGTGTGTAGGAGTATTAGCTGACCAGGTAGTCGTCAGGTCGAATGCCAAATAGTTCCCTAAAGTAACGAAAGGCGATAGGAGCATATGTTTTAAACCGGAAGTCTCCATGGTGATGTGCAGGTGTCAGATTACTGCCCTCGCTGTATAAAAGAAAAATAAATGAAACACGCGTTAAATGGCACACAACATTTTTATATGTTACAATTGAACTACAATATCAAATTACAAAATCAGCACAAACATAAAGCAAGCACATACCTAGGGAAAAAGATGCTTTCCACTACATAGAAGTCCTGCATGAGGACATCTCTCTCAGCTTTCTGGCTCAAGCTTCCCACAGTGTGGGTAATCCCAAGCTGAATTGCTCCTTTCAATGCAGAAGAGGTTGTCTGTTAGGGGAAATGTTGAGAAATTAGTCTAACAACACTCCCTATAAACTAAAAGAAATCTGATTTGCAAGCTAGTACCCAGAGGGAATGAAGACTTGGTGCGATGTATTGACAAATAATTAATGAACATCTCTTTTGATTTTAACATATTTGTTGCAAGATTACCTGTTTTCTGGTTTATTACATATACATAACAATAACTGACCTTTTTGTAAGTGGTCTCCCCAGTAGGGTTGATCCCTCGATGACCAATTGTCTTTTTCATACTCTGAGACGACCCTGGACCCTGGGAGACAGATGAGAGGCACCAAGAAAATACATGTGACCAACATTAATACATGGTATCATTGGCATTTTGCATATATGTGATAGTATATTCATGCAGAGGCTTATTCGTATTATTAGTATATGGAAAGACATATGTTGGAGTCAAGACCACAACTTTTTTCACAAAATCAATGTTTATTAAAGCAGAACAATGCCAGGCCACATTCAGCCTGGGTTAACTCTGTATGGCACTGTACACATAGACTGTGTGTGCGCAAGAATGGTGACCACACTGTCAAGTAGCTCAAGTCTTGTATACAGGAAGAATTCGCAAAAGTCAATTTGCAAACTGTAAAAAATATCTTTAATTCCCAACGTTTAAAAAAATTATAATTAATGTGACTCAGTACTAAACATGCCTTACACAGCATTTAAAGTGTGTTACAGGCATCCATTAATATTGTTTTTATATTTTACAAATAAAATGATGTTTGTTAATAAAAACTGAATAAACTACTCAAAATCCACGCAATAAAACTGCAGATTTAATTAATTCTGTTTTATTAAATGTTCTAAATTAGTGATATTTTTAGATAGCAACAGAAAATAAATATATTAAATAGAAATGTCCAAAACTCACCTCTGGTGAAGCTGTTTTTCGACTGGACCCTTTAAAGAAATAAAAAATAGATTAGAATTGGTGAAGAAAGCTGATTTTAATAAATTCTGGTAACAATGGTAATTATTACTGGTATACATTTCAGATTTACACTTATTATAATGTGTCTCTAATATATGCGCTACACAAACTAGAGTATTAGAAGGATAAAGCAAGTACATTTTATGCAAAAAAAATGTCTGCCCAAGCAAGTGTATTTTGTCTAATCTTAAATGAAACTGATACATTCTGCCACTGTTTTTTGAACACAGCGGAATTGGTCCTCTGCATTTAACCCATCCGTGCAGTGAAACACACAAATACACACACACAGGTGAAGTGAGCACACGTGCCCGGAGCAGCGAGCAGCCATCACAGCGCCTGGGGAGCAACTGGGGTTAGGTGCCTTGCTCAAGGGCACTTGTCACTACTTGGAATGAAACCAGGGACCTTCTGGTCGCAAGGCCGGTTCCTTAACCACAAGCCTACGACTGCCCCGATATTAAATACTTGTAATATACTGCTTGTATCAAGATTGTGAATCAAAACAGATACATTTTCATGCCATCCATACCATAGATTCTGTTTATGATTCAAAATGTATTCCTTTGTTGATAACTCAACAATATTCTGTCACAGCTGGCAGTATGATACAAAACTACATAGTAAGGGTTTGCAATACAATAGGTTTCATGATATACTGAAATTTTTTAAATACTGTAGGATTTTTGCCATATCATAATTTTGTAAACATGCTAGGGCTGAGAAGAGCAACATCGTCATTATATATATATCTTTTTAAACAAAAGTTCAGAATCCGGCTGTAATTTGTTTGGAGTGAGATCACAGTCGTTTATTTGAGTAAAA
>JAOUQV010000040.1:14141060-14161204 GCA_028565295.1 Aspidoras spilotus
AAAGCAGAAGATGCAGGGGACAGAGTGAGGTGGAAAAAACTGACACGCTGTGGCAACCCCTGATAAAAGGGAGAGGCCGAAAGAAGAAGAAGAAGAAGATGCAGATATAATCAAACCAGAGAAAAAATGTCTGAAAAAAGTCCCCTAGTTTCACATAATATATCATATTTACTCTTAAACAAAACATTTGAGTTATTGCGGTGTATAGCCAGGTATAATTTCTGTTGATTTGCAAAAGCTACTTTATTGACTACCCTGTACAAATACAAATCTTTTACAGACTTATACTACAAAATATGAGAATTTACTTCGCTTATCTGTATTTCTATGTGCAAATAAAACAAGTAACAATGTGTGACAGAGAAAAGCCAAGCCATGTCACTGTAGGGAATTGATGGGAAATATATTCAAAGCTGCTTGTTATTTTAGGGACTGGAGCATTTCACTGGAAGTAAGTAAGTTATACGTACTTCCATTGAAATGCTCCAGTCCCTAAAATAACACGCAGCTTTGAATATATTTCCAGTGAATAGTGGCAATAGTCAATTTAACCACTAGCAGGAGGAAGGGGGGGGTGTAAAAAACAAGCACACACATATAGCCATTTGTGTGGAAATAAAAACATTAATAAAACGCTATCTTTATACAGCTTAAATGTTCAGACCAATACAAGTACTGTTACACCTAAAGAGCTTATTACTAGGAAAAAACATTTTACTTCACAGTATAAAATGTTGCACACCCAAACGCAACAGCATTTGCACACACACACACCCACCCACACACACGCAGACATATACCTTTTTTATATCAGTTATTTTTTTCCAGAATTACAAAGACATAATTGTCTATTTGAGAAGAATTGTTGATTTAACAAACACTGTTACATATTCTGTGTACTGTTTGCTTCAGAGAGTAACCATTGTGTGTGTATCAGTGTCTGAGACGAAGAGCTCCTTGTAAAGTGGAGGGAAGAGTGAATGCACAGTTAGGGGGTAAAACTGTCTGAACCACAACAGCTTCTCTATATGCAGGGTGCATAGATTCTTCAACAATGCCATCTTCTGGTACAGCTGAGAATGAAGAAAACACAATCAACCATGTTATATGAACTGATCTTTATTTTTTGCCTATTTTTTATATAGACAACATCTCTGCAGCCTACCATTGTGAAGCGATGACGGCATATGACATGAATTATCATTTTTTAAATTCTTCATATTATTTTGTCAGAGACTCTGCAACTTCCAGGACCACCAACAGCCACCTGTTACTTCCTGTCATGTATGCTCACATTCACTTCTATTTTAGTTCTGTTAATTTATGTAATACGTGTCTTATGTTATTTCTCTTCATGTCATGTCATACGTCTGCATTGCTTTACAATAGTCGGCTGTGGCATAGGGGACAGCTGACTGAGCCTCCAAATCTCATGCCAGCTTTAAGGGCAATTTGGTAACACTTATTAGTAAAATAAGTTGTGATAGAATGTAAAAATAATTTAAGTTGTAAACATGAAGTGGTCACATAGTGCAAAAAGTGTAAATATAATTGACCTGATTCAACTATAGTATAACGAGTGTCTGTTCAAAATGTCCTGATCAGTGTACTGTGAGTGCACTAGACGTTTTATATGGCACATGAGTTTGAAACTATTCCTCAGTCTATTAGTCCATGATGTGATAGACCTAAATTGCGTGCCAGATGCCAGTGGTTCAAATAGCTTAGTCTCAAATAACATGTTTCACGATGTTGACTGCTATACCTAGGTTATGTAAATTACTTGGAAAGTGGACAGGGTAGCCAATACAGCTAATGGCATGATTTTTCTTTCCAGGGAACTTGGACAGGAAAAGAAAAAAACCACACAGTAATATACAGTAACCTGACATCAGGACTGGCCTAACTGTCCTGTCCAAACTGATCACCTCAAGTTGCCTTTGTTCCAGGAACTACTTCAGTCAAACGGATACAGGACCAACAAATATGGGGTTAGTGTCTCTTTATAACCTCACTACAAGTTTCCTGATTTTAACCAGAAACCTGACCGAGACATTCTAAACTAAGAATATTTATATGCATTTTCTTGGGCTCCTGGGGCTTATACATAATCCCAACCTTAACACTGAACATTCAACATTTTTTCCAGTCCACATTGGGTAACCACAGACTGCACTCAAACTCCATTGGATAGGATAGCTGTTGTTCCTGGACCAGCTGTACAATTGTTGTTCCAGGAACTAGAGCAACCCGAAGAAATCAGTTTTAACTCTCAGCTCAGGATGCCTAGTAATGGGACTGTGATAATAGTAGTAGTAATGCTAGTAAGAATAGCATGAGTAGTGTTTTCTTTCACACACACTTCCTACACATGAAAACACATGCACATACCTTGTGAAGTAAACTTTCTTGGTTGTCTTTGTGTAGGATGTGACTAAGGGCCAACTCTACGTCCTTTCTCACTCTCAGCACTCTATCTCTGTCCTCCAGACACGGGCATTCTGTATGCGCGCACACACACACATACACACACACACACAAATATATCTATAGAAGTATAGATTTACAAATTGAAAAGTGTAAATATGTGTGAATCATTTTTGTAATTTTTTACAGAATTTAATAATACAGACTATATCTTAGCAAAATGACCCATACCTGCATTTATGAGCACAAAAGCACTGAACAGTGCCGTCTGCTGCTCAGTCAGCCTCAGAGCACAAAGATTGTGTGCAAATTCAAATACTGATGCAATAAAATCACCACATGCTGCAAAATATATGCCGAGACATAAAATCATTTCTTAGGCACTGACTCTGATTATCTTATTTATAAGACGAGAGTATAGAAAAAAAAATAAAGAATGATAACTGGTCATTTATTTTGTTTATCAAGAGATTTAACTTACAAAGAGATTTAAAAAGCTCAATTCCAGCAAATTTGCCATCAAAGAAAACTGTCCTGTTTTCAGTGTTAAATATCCGACTCATACGCACCAGGACTACTTCCATCGAACCTGTATGAGAGAGACATTATAGACACAGGAAAGCAAAACTAATTAAAAGAAATGCAGCCGTTTACAGAAAAAGACAGAGAAAAGTATAGGTGTAAGTATTACATCAGGTTGTGAGCCATTCTAGTGCTTCTGTCCTGAACTTGTCTGGATCATCAATATTTTTCAATATGCAATACTATTTTCTATAAAGACGTTTGAATAATACAATCCCAGGGTTTTTTACCATCTCAGTAATGAGTAAATATGTAAATCATTCTGCAGTGCAAATAGAATATTTGATTAAATGTGTTCATGAAATAGTTTCATGTTGTCAACATTGCCATTGATGTATAAAATGGTCAAATAAGAGAGAATATACTGTATAATAACCCTTGTAGACACCTCCTGAAGAGGACACAGTCAGGTTTGTGAGATAAAGGAGTCGTACCACTCTTCAGAAGGGCAATTTGATCATTCTGACCAAGCTGACGGAAGCCTGGAATACGCTTTGCAAATTCCACCACGTACTGAACTGCATCCGTAAGACGAACTGCACAGTGCTGCCACATCTCATCCATAGACTGCAGAGAGAGACACGCATACACACAAAGAGATAGAGATTTGATTTACCCATTGAACCAAAATGATAACAAATAGATTGCAAATTTTGTGGTTGCGTCACATCATGAATTATCAGTAAAAATAATGGAAAAAAAAAGTGGGCTGTGGAACGGTGCAATGGGTAGCGCTGTCGCCTCACAGCAAGAAGGCCCTGGATTTGGTTACCTGATGAGTAGGCTCAGGATATTTCTGTGTGGAGTTTGCATGTTCTCCCCATATTCATGCGGGTTTACTGACTGTGTTCCCTACAATGGCGTGTTGCCTTGTCTAGGGTTGTTCTTGCCTGTGCTCCTAAAAGTTGCCGGGGACGCAACTTGTGTGGATTAAGTGGAAGATAATGAGTGAAAGGAAGACCAAAGAAGAGATATATGTATGTGGTCAATGTAAACATGCAGGCAGCTAGTGTGAGAGCAATGGACAAGGGCAGCACGGTGTTCAGTCCCTGAGTAGGGCGACCTGGGACTTTCTGCGTGGAGTTTGCATGTTCTCCCCCTGGGTTCTCTCTGGGTGCGCCGGTTTCCTCCCACAGTCCAAAGACATGCACGCTAGGTAAATTGGAAATGCTAAATTGTCAACTTGTGTATTGATATCTGACTTTGTGTATGATATGAGACTTGTCTAAGAGTCTTGACTTTCAGTTCAGCCATACATAGGTGTGTAATCTACAGTTGGATGTTTGTTTATGGTTCCTCAACTCTTGATACACCTGCTATACTATTGTATGGGAAGAGCAGAAACACTGGCACCACACTTCCGGGCTCCAACTACCTGTAACACTGTTGACCCATAGCCTTTTTCTGTGCAGAGGACAGGTCAACACTTTTGAGAGCTTATCTGATGGTAACCACCATTTGGGGGCACTTTATTAATGATAGTATGCTACCTGTCAAGTGTTCCTAATTCAGACATGATTCAATATAAAGTTCCATAAGAATTAAAGAGTGAGGAGTTGGCTCTTTATACGTTTATTGATTTAATAGCTGCTGTTTGTTTGCATTGATTAATTGTAAATGAAATATGCTGTATCAACCATCATTTTCATTTATTTGCCTATACACTGACATGAAGTTATTCAGTCTCTGGGCAGTAAGAAATGTACTGTTATGGTAATAGTGTAGTACTTTGTTTTGGTAGGCATGGACCTCCTCTCTGCTGAAGATTTTCCATCTAAGAGCATGTAGATCCTCCACACGATACTGATTTGTCTCCTTGTGAGAGCGGAAAATGCTTGCACACAGCTCCTCTAAACACACACAGACACACATAGAAAGAGATAAGAGAACCAGAGAACAAGAGTCTTTATCTTGGGAAAATTATTTCGCGACCATTTTAAATCACAGGCATTACATGCACATGTAGGATTAATCAGATGCAGAAATAGACACAAATGATCAATTTCTATTTCACCTATATGTGTTGAAATGGGATAGGGGCAGAATAAGCCTTCAGTATCAAAAGGTCGTGGACCCATTTCATTTCCCGGAATGCTCAGGATGGCCTCAGGTGTTGATTTTCTATGGTCAAAGCCTAAATGAGATAAATATAGTTAGAAAGATATACATGAGTAGCAGGAAAAAATAAAGTGAACAAAAATATAGTAAATGCAACCCTTTTGTTTTTGCTCGTATTTTTCATGAGCTGAACTCAAACGTCTAAGACTTCTATGTACACAAGAAGCATTTTTCTTTCCAATATTGTTCGCAAATTTGTGTAAATCTGTGTTAGTGAGCACTTCTCCTTTGTTGAGATAATCCATCCACCTCACAGGTGTGGCATATCAAGATGATGATTATACAGCATGATTATTGCACAGACGTGCCTTTAGCTCACGACAATAAAAGGCCACAAAACTGCACATTTAATGGAAGAGAGTTCCATTACTTCTTTAATTGTGGCCAGCCTAAGGCAAACTTGTGCAGTAATCATACTGTATAATTGATTTGCCACACCTGTGAGGTGGTAGAAGAGGAAGTCTTAGACTTTTGGGTTTAGCTCATGAAAAATAATAGCAAAAACAAAAGCGTGTTTATATTATTGTTCAGTATATATACAATTACTGTTGGACCTAGAAAGGTGGTTGACATATACTGAAAGGAAAAAAGAAAGTGTCTTTGACCTCTCAGTTTTAAAAAGCTGCTGCTCTCTCCACCCCTTTGAGAATTTCTGTAGCGCAAAGCTGCAGTTTGTGCCTCGTCTGTGGCACTGCCCTGATACAGTTGTATCTCTGAACAGCAGTTGGTGTCTGGGTCCAGTGTGTAGGGAAAGGTGGAAACCATGGGCTGGATTAAATGTGTTGGGTGACCTCTGTGTTCTTTGCTGGGCCTGTATGTTATAAGAGACTCAGGCTCAGCTTGACTAGCCTGCTGTTGTTGCTGCTGCCGCTGATGCCTCTCCACCTCAGCAAAAAGAGAATCTCTCTGACGCTTAGACATGCGGCCAAACTTCACTGCTGATTAGGAAAGAGATTGCAAATATTCAAAGTCATATAACTGCTATCTTTGTCAGTATGTACAGTATATATTCACAAGAAAAAACACATTTGTTTTATATTTCTGTTATCGCCTATGAATGATAACAACAATTGTCTTTCATTAAAGAAGTTAAGCACATTAATGGCATTCTAACACACGGGAAACAACACAAGTTATTCTAAATGTATAATATTTCCTCATAATTCTATTAAAATTATAATGTTAGGTGATTTGTCTCTCAGACAGCACTGCATCAAGATAAATCATTTATCACAGGTCAATTGTTAACAGTTTGAGTAAGTCTGGCAACAAAAGAAATGAACGTACAGTATATCTACTTGCAGAGAACATTGTGCAGAGGAGACGTACCATTCAGTAAATTCAGTTACATCTTCCAAACACTATTCCTTTGACTAAATTAAAACCTTTTTAATTTACTGCTAAGTTGTATTTATCTTACTTCTAAATAGTCTTTGCAATAAACAGATGTTATGTTAATTCATACTTTCTAAGATTTTTATCCCAAAACATGTATTATAAATTCATGTATTATGAATATGTCCTAATGCACTCTCACTCTCTCTCTCTTTCTCTCTCTTTCTCTCTCACTATCTCTGTTAGTATTCTCTTATTATTTCATACCATCTCGGCTCATTCCCTGGGCAACACATTTCTTGAGACGACAGCTCTGGCAACGGTTCCTGCTGGCGCGGTCAATAAGGCAGTTACTCTGTCTAGAGCAGGAATACTGCACATTGGAGGACTGACTCCTTCGAAAAAAACCCTACACAGAGAATGATTGAGAAATAAAAGCACACATGTACTGAATGGATATATAGTCATTTAAAGTGCACCTTTAAATAAATTCAAATACACTTTAACTCTTAACAAATCAGAAAGGTTTTCACCTTGCAGCCCTCACAGGTGATGACCCCATAGTGCACACCTGATGACTTGTCTCCACAGATCTTACAGGGAATCACCTCGATATGAGCTGCACAGACATAAAAGAACAGACGTTTATCCAGGATGGTTGTACAGGATCATTTCTAACTTGGCAATGGTTTGGGGCTTTACTTCAATTGGCACTTCAGGAAAATAAAACTAACTGTATATAAATGAATGCAGACACGTATTGATTTGGAATAATCTTTCCCAAGTCTGGATAATTAAAAACTAAAATGCAAAGTGCTCCAAGCTAACACCTCGTCTGTAAGCCCTGAGGTTACTTTGGGCATTTGCGTTGTGTAGAAGTAATTATGCCATGGTTTAATACTGCTTCACCTTCTAATTAAGGAATAACAGAATTGTAGAACTATGCACAGTGCTACCAGTGTAAGGTGTGTGTTTGTGGTCAATATTTCAGTAAATCAAACATGCTGACTTTTTGGAATCTAAATATGCATATGTGGCTATGTGGTATCTATACACTGACCTGTGAACCAAAACTGTTCCACCCATGTTGCACACACCACACACCACACACACACAGACACACACAATCTACAGCAGCTGTATCAACAACTTAATAAAGCATAACCTTTAAAGATGTTTGCATTAAATAAATATGGCTTTGGTTTATTCAACATCTGCACCATACTAATATTTATGGAATAACTATGGTAAGCAACAGTACCGTTTCTAGCTGCCTTGCCAGATTTCACCAATGGATGCGCCTAGAACTAAATAGAAAAAAATGGCTGCCGGAACAAAGAATAACAAATGCATGAGAGGAAATGGTCTCGCCTCTGTGTCATGATTTCTGTTTCTCATTGTATATTTATGCTTGTGTTTTCTTGTTTTTTATTGCAAAGTATTTTACTAGTTGACAAAGCAAGTGGATTTTTCTCAATATTTGCCCTAAAGTGCAACCCAATTATTTCTATTCCTTAGTATCTATTTCTGCTTGTTTGTTAACGTTTGCCTCAGAGGCAGCAGTAAACATACACATTGTTACCTAAATGCTATAATGAAATCACTTCATTGATTGAAGCAATAGTAAATCACAGGTAACAATTTTATACATTCTGTACCTGTACACTGCACAACAGCAATAAAGGCAAATCTAATCTAATCCAATATGGGTGGCACGGTGGCACAGTGGATAGTGCTGTTGCCTCACAGCAAGAAGACCCGGGTTAGATCCCCGGGTGGGGCGACCTGGGAATTTCTGTGTGGAGTTTTCTCCAGGTGCTCCGGTTTCCCCCCACAGTCCAAAGACTTGAATGTTAGGTAAATTGGAGAAGCTAAATTGTCTAGTCCTAAGCCCAACAGGGTGAGGGTTGCATCAGGAAGGGCAACCAGTGTAAAACATGTGCCAGATCCTAAGGTGAGGACAAGGGAAAAAGATGTATTATAAAACATGTATTATAAATATGTCCTAATGCGCTCTCACTCTCTGTCTCGCTTTCTCACTCTCTCTCTCACACACTCTCTCTGTTAGTATTCTCCTATCATTTCATACCATCTCGGCTCATTCCCTGGGCAACACATTTATTGAGACAACAGCTCTGGAAACGGTTCCTGCTGGCGCGGTCAATAAGGCAGTTACTCTGTCTAGAGCAGGAATACTGCACATTGGATGACTATCTCCTTTGAAAAAAACCCTACACAGAGAATGAAGCTAATTTGTCCAGTCCTAAGCCCAACAGGGTGAGGGTTGCGTCAGGAAGGGCATCCAGTGTAAAACATGTGCCAGATCCTAAGGTGAGGGACAAGGGAAAAAGCTAAAAGAAAAAAAAAAAATAGTTTCCAATATCACCTAAACATACTCTCAACTGTATTTTTTATTTTTAATGGAGACCAGTAGAATGGTCCACAATGTAAATAATCAGCTACACTGAACTGTGTACAGACATCTACAATAATTCTTGCTGCTGTGGGGATTTCAGATATGCTATGAATTATAAATGTAAATACGTTTGAACATACATTAAATCCTAATATATAAATAACTAAATACAGCCCCAGTGCCAAAGAAATTGGAACGCTGTGCAAAATGTAAATAAAAACAGAATGCCATGAACTGCAAATCTCACGAACTTATATTTTATTCACAATTAAGCACAGAACACAGATGTAATCTAATCAAAGCAAATCTACACAATTCTCTTCATACCACTGGGTATAAATAAATAAACCTGATATTCTGAACAGAGTAAGAGTGATGGTCTTGTATACAATGTTTAGCTAAGATGTGAGTAAGTCGTAGTTCTTGTAGTAATTAATAGATTCTACTAACATCTGTCTCTTTTTATTTTAAGAAAGTAGAATATTAATGCAACCATTTGCCTTTGTATGAACATTTATTCATGGTTACATTTTAAAAACAGAAAAGCAAAATATTGTAGTATATATGGCTACTTTTCTATCTAAACTCTAGCAACATAAGCTTTTTGCTAAATCAGATAAAACTAGACAGACAACAAGGAATACATTAGTTATGTAGAAAAGTTTGATGGATTTTTACTATTAAATATAAAGACAAGACATATTAAAGTAAATAAATGTCTAAAATGTCTTTTACTCGGCTGGATTAAACCACCATAACAGCTTTAGTGTGTTTTTGCATGGATTCAGCAAGTCAGGTCATGTGACCAAATAGAAGATATTAATCCCCTGAGGGCAAATAGTTAGCCAACAGATAAATGAGGATATCTCAAGGTGTGTGCTCATTAGCCGACGTATGGCTTTATAGTCCCTATATCAGTAGGGCCTAAACTCTAAACTCAAAGATGAGTTAGCAATAAATTTGCTTTATGGAACGTGTATTTGACTAGACTCAAACAGATGAGAAGCTCAGGATCAAGCAGCACACCACACCCCAGCGTTCCCAGTCACCTGAACCAATGTAGCTTGATAAGACAAGTTTGGGGAAGGTCAAAGTGTCATCCGAAAACAGAAGGCGTCAGGCAGGAAAACACTCCCATTCAAAAGGTAAAACAGTGGGATGTGGGGGCTACTTTGAATTAGGGGCCCATGACCCTCTACATCCTCTGTATGTGTTCTTCATAGAAGCTGGGTGCATAGCCTAGGGCTACCAGTGCAGCGGCATAAGCGCTTGCTGCCGGTTATAGCTATATATGGATGGTTTGTTGGATGTGTCCCATTGTTTTATAAACAAGCATCTGTTGGTTTTGGAGATACACTTTTGCACTTTCATTGGTCAATATTAGTCTGCTTTTGTTTACTCTTTATAAGATTAGCTCACATGTGCGTCCTAATACCTTAGTGTGTAAGTTCTCACCATTAACATTCCTAACCTTTCTCTCTTCAAACCCCCATTATTCATAAAGCCCACAAGAGAAAGGAAATAATTTTTGGGATTTTAAGAGCTCTTTTTTGTTTATAATATTACTATTATTCTTTTTATTTGTTCTTTTTAATTTTTCTAATCTCTCATCTTCCAGCCGACTTTTCTATCTCTTCCTTTTCTTTATCTTTCGGCTTTTGCCCTGTCACCAGGGGTCGCCACAGCAAGTCCCTCGCATTACAATCTGGCACATGTTTTACGCCGGATGCCCTTCCCGACTCTATTGGATCCAAAACTCTGTCTCATAACACATAGCTTTTGAAATCCGATGCGTGTGACAGCATAGCATGGGTTTTACATATTGCTCTTAGCTTGAAATAATTCAGCGAGTCCTTGTGCTCCGTGGACGACGATGGAATTATCTTGAAAATGACCATGTTGAAGTTGTTGAAGAATGTTGTTTGAAGCTTCTAAATTCTACGCTTACTTGCACAATGAATCAAAGCTAGAAAAATAACTAAACATTCCAAAAAGAGCCAATAGTCATCTTTAATTTGTCTCACATCTGTGGAATCTGTTTTTGAAACCTTACCATCACCTTTTTGTCAAAATGATCATCATCATAAATATTTATAATAAAATGTTCATGTCATTGCCAGATTTATAAAAGTTAAAATGAATGTATGGATTCTTATTATTTTTTGTTATTTAATCATGAATACACTAAAATGTTCAATAGTATCTAAAAAGTCATTATTATAAAAAACAACAACCAAAAAATGTAAGCTTGACACTTTTTCCCACCAGGACATCAAAGGATCTGTCGTGATACGGGGACTGAGTGTGAATGGATATTACTCACCCCAAAAAAATGTAAAGATCAACAACTACAAAGACTCTCTTGAAAAATATTGAGATATTACAAAGATAAGTAGAAAGAAAGAGTAAGAGAGAGAAAGAGAGAGAGAGAGAGAGAGAGTGGGGGAATATTTGACAGATTGAGGAGGTGGACCTGAAGTGTCAACCTCAGACTCTTTTTAAGTGGTTTACTGGCTTCTCTTTCACTCTGACTATCCTGCTTTTATGCATTCTCTTGCCTTTTCCTTCTCTTTCTCTGTCTCTCTCACAAAGGATGTGCCTGCCAGTAAGAAACACTTTTATCTGTCTTTTTACTGCCAGGAATGTCCATCCCCCCTTTCAGTTTCTCTAACACACCTCAATCATTCATTGTTTTTTCATACTACCTCTTTGCTCATACATATGTCCTAAATAGTGGTTTAAAAAAATCCTAAATAATTTACTCGCTATATGGTTAAAATTATATCTCTGTTTGTAACTGCAACAAATGGACAGGACTAAATAGTTCAGATTACATAGTGTGTAATAAGGTGCAGTCAGCTGTTTAATGCTGTTCAATGTTATACTCAAAATTCCCAAGATCAGCAATGTTACTCCCTTGCTGCGTAGTCTTTAATGGCTTCCTATAACAGCCTGCATCGGATATAAAACCTCTGGTCTACAGAGTCAAAAATGGTCAGCCCCTCCCTATGGCAATGATAAAAGCTTGACACGTACCCAGGGCTATACATGCTTATTCGAGTATGACTCAACTTGGCCCAGTGTTATGTCATGTCACAATGGTTGACTGCACAGATGAGTTAGCTTTCTTCAGTGTCCTCTGTCTTATGTTACTAACAGCACTGTAGTCCCTCATAATCCAGTCCATGTTGCAATGTTGTACATCCAGGTTATTCTCGGTTCCCTTACTTCTTCTGACTCCTTCTACAAGTCCCGTCATTACACTTCCCTCAATGGATTTTATGTGGTTCAATATTCTCTTTTCTGTTCTGGCCATCTTGTAGACTTGCTCAGTGGTCATAATCTTCATACATGAGATCCTCAACAATGTTCAGAGCCATTTGTTTTCAAACGTGTAAATACATCTTTCATCTTCTTTCTTCAGTGTCCAGGCTTCACATCCATATGTGGCTACTGGCCAGACCAGGGCTTTCATGTGTCATAGCACGTTGTTGCCGCTAATTGATTTATATTTCCATATCTTTGTCAATTTGACCATCACCACCATGCCCATTGTCATTCTTGACTTCGCAAGAACAATCTGCTGCATTGGTTAATCTACATCCCAAATATGTAAGATTCATATGTGAAACCATTAATCTAGAAGAGTACACATAATTGATCACCAGCTACATTAAAAAGTGCATCAACAACGTGACTATCTCCATAACCATCATTTGCTCCAACCAGAAGCTGTGGATAAATGCAGAGGTGAGTGCAGGATTTAGTCTCTGCCTTCAAAACAGGTGATAAGGCAGCCCTGAGAACAGCAAGAGCCAAACTCTCCTGGGCCATTATAGATGCAAAGTGTGCACATGGTCAGATCATCCACAGCCATCGCTACAACTGTGGAGGCACAAGGCACATGTGGCAGGTCATCCAGGTCATCACCAGGTCCTTTACTGCAGCTGATGTGAAAATAACTCTATGTAGAGTCAGTCTACGGAAAGCGGCTGGACCAGACAACTTTCCTGGCAGAGTGCACAGAAAATGTGCAGACCAACTACATCTTTAACACTGAGGAGCTTCAAGGCCACCACCGTCATCCCTGTGCCAAAGAAGTTTATTGTGTCCAGCCTCAATGAATACCACCCTTTTGCACTCATGCCTATCATCAGAAAGTGTATTGAGTAGCTCATCATGGGAGGACATCAAGTCAGTGCTTGATGTCAGGGCCTGATCACCTCCATATAAAACTGGATTCTGGACTTCCTGACTGAGAGTCCACTCAGTCCACTTCTGTTCACCCTGCTGATTCATAACTATGCAGTAATGCACAGCTCAAATCACATTTCTTTAAAGGCTGAAGAATGCTCATTTCCCACCTCCAATCTTCAGAACATTTTACAGAGGAACCACAGAGAGCATCCTGAGCAGCTGCATCACTGTCTGGTTTAGGAACTGCACTATGTCAGATCCCAAATCCCTGCACCTCAAAGTAGGAAAAGCTAAGATCATCGGTGTCCCTGCAACATAGACACTTATAATACATGCTGCTCTCAAACACACCCTACAAACATAATCACACACACCCCTCACACATGCTTCAACCTTTAGTCATCTGGAAAAAGATACCAAAGCTAATGTTTACATCATTTTTACATCATGTTACCTCAGTTAATGCAAAATGCATTTTATAAACAACTGTCAATTTAAACTGGTAAATTGTAGTGTTTCCTCGACCAGTCACCCTTGTATTTTTTTGTATTTATTGTGAACTGTCTTGCATTTTTTGCACATAGCACAAGTGCACCCTAATGTTAGGCAAATTTCCTTATGCAGTACTTTTGTCCTGAAGGGCTTGCAGGAATTATCTTGCTCATAATAGCATATTATATTTAATAGCATATAGCATCTTATAATCATATGCACTAGCTTTCCAAATGAATGACTTAGCACATTTGTAAGATGCTCTGGATAAGAGCATCCGCTCTACAGTTTAAATGGAAACGTAAACAAGAAAATACTTAAAGACTTTGTGAGACTCGACTTGTGTTTCTGTGTCAGTGTGTGTTTATGTCAGTGTGTCAGCTCTTTGCCCTGATTATGGGTACAGGAAGGAACACCAAATTGTTCTTCATATCTTCAGAAAATAGGTGATACTTGAAAAGCAAAAGTGTGTTAATGAATGTGACGAAGCGCAAATGTGTGAGAGACACCTGTGCGTGAAACAAGTATGTTGTTATATACTTCACATTAACGTAGGAGCAGCTTATTAAAGTTTGTGAAGGCGGGCGGGAATTTCAGTCGCGTGATTGATGAGTTTCCTGTTATTTGAAGTTGACAACAACAACTGCTTGAACCGCAGATACTCTATCATCTCATTTTGTTTCTTGAATTTATTAGATTGTACTGTTTTAGTAATACCTATCTATCTATCTATCTAGCTATCTATCTATCTATCTATCTATCTATCTATACAACAATCCATCCACCCATCCATCCATCCATTTACATATATCTATCTATCTGGTTTCACAAGTTCCACTTTAAGTAGAGAAAACATAAAATGTTGAGTTGTAAGAACTGGTCAATAGAGTTAATTTTATATTTGTGTAAAACATGAATGCTTACAGAATATGAATCCTTTTCAGCTCATATTCAATTGAATACACTAAAAAGACAAGATATTTAATGTTTAAATACAAATACATTCAGATACATTGTTTTTTGAATTTGATGCCTGCAACAAAGGGAAAAAAGATTGGAAAAGCTGAGTAATGCTCAAATAACACTTGTTTGGAACATTCCACAGGTTAATTTGGTATAAAGGGAGTGTCATGATTGGGTATAAAGGGAGAATCCCAGAAAGGTGGACTACTTTGTGAACAACTGCGTGAGCAAATAGTCCAACAGTTTAAAAACAAGATTATTTAACATGTAATTGCAAGTAATTTGGGGATTTCATCATCTACAATTCATAACATCATAAAAAATTTCAGAGAATCTGGAAAAATCTCTGCAAGTAACTAGCAGGTCCAAAAGTCATCAGTGAATAATGTGACCTTCAATCCCTCTGGCAGAACTGCATTAAAAACCAACAACATTATGTAATGGAGATTACAACATGGTTTTATAAACACTTTAAAAACCATTGTCAGTTAACACACTTCGTCAAATCCAAGTTAAAACTCTACCATGCAAAGCTAAATCCATATATCAACAACACCCAGAAACGCCGCCGGCTTCTCTGGGCCCAAGCTTATCTGACATGGACAGACGCAAATTGAACAAGTGTCCTTTGGTCTGACGAATCCAAATTTCAAATTGATTTGTGGTGAAATCTAGGCTGAAGAGAAAAAGCGGAATTGGTTCTCTGCATTTAACCCATCCGTGCAGTGAAACACACAAATACACACACACATGTGAAGTGAGCACACATGCCCAATGCAGTGAGCAGCCAGCACAGCACCCGGAGAGCAACTGGGGGTTAGGTGCCTTGCCGAAGGGCACTTCAGCCATGACTTGTTGGCACTGCCTCTGGTATGGGGTGGTATGGGGTGTGTTAATGGTATAGGGTGTGTTAGTGCCCATGGCATGGTTAAATTGCACATGTGTAAAGGCACCATTAATGCTGAAAGGTACATACATGTTTTGGAGCAATATACACTGATTTCCAAGCAATGTCGTTCAGGGACGTCCCTAATTATTTCAGCAAGTTAATGCCAAGCTACATTTTGCATGTGTTACAACAGTGTGGCTTCGTAGTGAAAGAGTGTGGGAACTAGACTGGCCTTCCTGCAGTCCAGAACTGTCTCCCAGTGAAAATGTGTCGCGCATAATCAGGGTTTGAAAAAAAAACAACGTAGAACCCCAGACAGAAACTGTACATCAAGAAAAAGGGGAAAGAATTCGACCTACAAAGATTCAACGATTAGTGTCCTCAGTTCCAAACACTTGTTGAGTGTTGATAAAAGAAAAGGTAATCTAACATGGTGGTAAACATGCCCCTGTCCCAACTATTTTTAAATGTGTTGCAGGCAGAAAAATTAAAAGTGAGTGTATTAAATTGAATATGGGTTGATTTTTTTTTTAAATCATTCTATTCTGTTTTATTTATGTTTTACACAACGTCCTCACTGGAATTGGGGTTGTATTTTAAGTACCAATAAGAGATTGTAGTGGAATCAACTGAGATGGTTACTTTCAAGCTTTAAAGTTGATTTTAAATAAATCAGTTATTTTTTCTAGTATGCTTACCTATTACAATCATTTAGCCCAAACTCTTGATTTCTGTATTGTTTTGGTGTATCTCACTGTTTTTGTCATAAGACATATTTGACATATTTGACAGGACATCTGTGTTTTCAGAATATCAAAAAGTTCTGTATGTATCTGCAAAATCAAATGTCTCACTATGTGTTTTCTGGTTTAACAAATAATAGGAAACACACACCACACGAACACTGAAGGTGCACAAATCCACAAAGCATACCAAAACATAGCAATCTAATGAAACCACATGCAGATAGAGTATATGTTCTCTCTATGCTTTCCACCAGAAAGAGCAATAATTGAAGAATTATCAACTTCAAAGACAATAATTATGGGTATGTTGGATCAAAGATGAACAGATAATGCAAACACACAGTACACTAGATCAAAACATGCATGTATGACTAGATATTTCACTGTCACACCCGTAACATGGGAGAGAAGTGTTATGTCATTGCTTCACTTGATTGAACAAAAGAAAGAGAGAGTGAAATTCTTACATAAATTCAGATATCATCAAAATAAGACTGTACATCAATCGTATTGGATTATAGCCCTGTTGTTATGCTCATTTACAGAAACAAGATACAATCTGGATTTTGACCTGTAACCGTAAGTAAGATGTAAGTTCTGATGCTATCTTGTAAAGCCTGCAGTAAAGTCACACAAGAGCTTTTGCCAAACGAGAAAATGCACCAAATTACTATAATATAATAATATTGTATGTATTGCAAGATATAAAAAAAGTGCTAAAAGTGACAATAATAACAGTCTATTGTCTGTGAATGACTTTTCAATTTCCTCGTCCTTTTTTATGTCGAGGAGTAGAGAGTATAGTCAGTTGCATCCAATTATATTGAACGCTCTTTAGGAGGGATGTCGTGATCAGAGCGTATTATATGATTCTTTCATGATACTGTACTTATATTGTATACCTAAAAAAAAAAAAGAATGCAGAGTCATCATTTTAAAGGTCTTTTTGAAACCTAACGGAGCAACTAGAAATGACTTGCATTATAGGGTTGTTATTGCCATCGTGAATACTGCATGCTGATTTGCTGAGTAGTTTTATAGGGGTTTGTTCAGGAAAAGCGGTATAATGTGGTATAATGGCAATTTCAGTATACAGTATACAATATACAGTGTGGCAAAAAAGCATTTAGTCAGCCACTGATTGTGCAAGTTGTCATACTTCGAAAGAAGAGAGCACTATGTAATTTCTATTATAGGTAAGAATTTAAAAGTTTTAAAGCCTCTCCAAGAAGTTGAAATGCTTTTTACGAAGCCACTCCTTTGTTGCCCGAGTGGTGTGTTTGGGATCAGTGTTAGAATACTGGTGCCCTGCTTTGAACTACAAGAAGTTGTGCAAATATACTGCAAAAACAGAAGGTTTATAAAATCAAATGCTGATTTAATTCCATAGATGATCATTGTGTTAAATAGATCAGAAATCACATTAATATTTAATATGCAATGACAACAAAAGAATACTGTAAACACTCTTAATATATTCTTTTTGATGTGGTTTTTCGAAGAAGTGGAACAAAATCACACATTTGCTACTGAATTTATGAATAAATTTCTCTCTCTCTCTCTCACTCACTCTCTACCTCCCTCTTTCTTCTTTCTTTCCCCCCCTCTCTGAAACCCCCGTCAGCGTTTTGTATTTTAAATGCTTAAAAACCTCAAAGTTCCACTGACGGAAATCCTTGTGAAGAACATCAGACAGGAAAAGCACAGACAGAAAGAAATAAAAATCAAGATCACAGTTTGTCTCAAAAGAGGCACCAGGTTCATTTGAGTTGTCAAAGGCATTGGTTATATCTGCTGACAAAATGCACTGCCAATAAGACCCTGTGTATTATTCTCTAAAGCTTATTGCTTTAAGATGTCAAATACATCTTCTAGAGCAAAGACAAAATAAAATCCTGATAATGTACTTACTTATTCATATGTGACTCGAAATTTCATTGACTCAGTTAAAAAAAAAGGTAATGTCACAGAGAGGCATTTCAGATAGTTGGAAATTGCTGATAAATATTATTTTTATAGCGGGTTTAACAAAGGAACATTGTCACAAAACAGCTTTACAGTAATCAAATTCAGGATATAATCATGACGTTTATATGTTACATTTTATCCCTAATGAGCAAGCCAGATAGTGACAGAGGCAAGGAAAAACTCCCCGAGATGATAAAAGGAAGAAACACTGAGAGGAAAAAAAAACACAAGGGAATCGCATACTTATTTGAGGGATAATAAATTAAAATAATATAAGTAATGTAAATGCAAATGCTGGAGAAATAAACAGTAATTATGAAGCACCTTAAAATAATAAACAGAATAAAATTGTGGTTTTTAGATGAAAATCTGATTTTTTTCAACCTAAAATTTATTTCATTATTTCATAACCTGAACTTTGTTAGATGTCATTATAAGTTCTTACTTTAATTTATTTTAAGTGTACACTTTTGGCAAAATGATTTATTGAAATTCAATAGTTCATATTTCTTATACAGTACTCGGACATTCATAATATTGTTTACTACAGACAACCTGAAATAAAATTTTCAAAGGAACAAACCATTTCCGAAAGATGATTTAATTTAAAATTTGCCAATTCAATTCATAAATCATGTACAAATATAAGAATAGATTTATCTAGCACACAAACACACTAACCTACTTAGTAAAGCTTGGCAGATTCTATAGTATTTGCATGTTTATATGTTATGCATTTGTACATTTTTAAACGATTTCTTATGCAAAATGTTATAAAATATTATCTTTAACAAAAACGGAATCTTTGTAAATGACACATTACAAACATTTTATTCAGCATTAATCATTTAAAAAATGCCAAATTTTTATGCCGATGTTTAGTGGTAGTGGTATGACTGGGTTTAAAATCCTCCTTGGGCTTGCACTGGGGCTTTGGCTTTCCATGTTTGTCTGTCTCTCTGTCTTTCTCTATCTCTCTGTGTGTTTATTGTGTGTTACAGTATGTGACCCAGCCGAAATGATGGGCAGCTGAATTCCATTTCTGATTTTAATCAGCTGGTCCTTATTACTGTATCGGAAAATCGGTTCATCATTCATTGTAATACATTCCTCACCTAATCCTCTCATAGACTCTTTTGTGTTTTTTTATTTAACGAATCTCCTCGCACTTCTGTCTGCATTCAGTGTTTTTTTATTTATTTTATGTTTTTTTTTACCAACTTTGTGCACTGAGAAAAAAGGAATGTTAAGAAAGTAAATAATACTTGTTTTAGGCTAATTAGTCTTGTATTTTTGTCTAAAAATTATTTAGCCAAGCATATTTTACTTAATTTTTTTTTTTCTGTTTTACATGTATGCTAGTTTTAAGAATTCTAACTTCACTGGCAGCTTCTAGACAATTCTAGACAATTTGATTGAATTTAAAAATATTTGGCTTATTCTTAATAGGGCTGTTTTTGCATTGTGGACCCGGGTTCGATCCACAGGTGAGACGACCTGGAAAATTTTTGTGTGGATTTTGTATGTTCTCCCCGTTTTCTCGTGGGCTTCCTCCAGGTGCTCCGGTTTCCTCCCACAGTCAATAAAATGCATAGTAGATGAATTGTCCATTTCCAAGCCCGGATAAAAGGCTGAAGCTTACACCATCGTGCCAAATCAACAATGCAAGACACACTTTGTGGGTGGTGAATAAATAAATTATGTATTGTAACTTATCTTTAAACACAGTAAAATGATTGGGTATGTGAATATATATTTTTTTTATTTTATTTAATATGACTTGATACTTTGAACTTCATTCATCTAGCATATGAATGGTGTTAGATAATCAACTAGCCATTTTAGTGTGGAAGGTTTCATGGCTAACTTGGACAAGCCTGGTGGCCAATTCATTAATTGCACATTGCACCAGTAAGAGCAGCATGTAAAGGTTAAATTATCAGGGTGAGAGCACAGTTTTGCTCAAAATATTGCAATGCACACAACATTATGGGTGACATACCAGAGTTTA
>JAOUQV010000040.1:14235170-14245974 GCA_028565295.1 Aspidoras spilotus
GTGTGTATTTGTGTGTTTCACTGCACGGATGGGTTAAATGCAGAGAACCAATTCCGCTGTGTGCAAACACAGTGGCAGAATGTTTCACTTTCACTTTTCACTTTTTCACTTAATGAAGAGAATTCACTGTTGTAATATCAAATATTAATGTGCTTTATTTATTATAGCAACCTCCTGATGATACTCATTTAATGTTCCTTAAAATATGAACGTTCTCAAGTACAGTGACTGGTTCTGGTTTGATCACTTTTCATTCATGATCATGTGAATATTGATATAAAATGACTACAAACCACAAAACAAGGCACTCATGCACTAATGTATTTAATACAAACCTGGCCATATTTAATACAAAACAGCAAATATGTTTTTTAAGCATCATGTCTAAAACTAAAATATGTAATGTAATGTTCAACAGTGTGTGTACTGTTTGTTCCAGTTTCCTCTCACCTGTCGTGAAGACTCTGGTTCTGCGATCCCTTCCAACTTCTGTTCCCTCCTCCTCTTCTTTCTGCTTTTGTAATGTTCTACGGATCCCGGCCCTTCTTCCCCATACTTCAGTCCCCAATTCTCGAAAGCTGTTTGAGCCTAGAATATTCCATGTTGCTTTTTTCTTCTGCTTCCTCTCCTTCTTACTGCTTCCTTCTTTATCCGTTTCATTATCGGATGAAAGACTATGCAGTTCATCGTCTCCTTCTGACTGTCCCTCTACCAGTAAGAGGATTTTATTTTCTACCACAATATCTGACTTCTGTTCGTCTAGTGTTATGTCCAGTAACTCTGGGTTACTGCTGGGTTGTAGGTTCTGGTTGTTCTTGTGGGGTTTTTGGACTATGCCATAAAGGGGTGAGTCTCCCTGACTTTCAGCCTTAGATGGAGCCCCACCACCTTCCTGCTCAGTAAGTGTTGGCTCAGGTATAATAAGCAGTCCATCCTCAGTAGAGCCCAAGATCTCGCTGAGCACATTCTTAGCCCATTTGACATGTGGGGCAGCAGAGAAGCGCTTTCTATCCAACTCATTCTCTGTCTGAGATAAATGGCAACAATTGTCCATTTCATTTTGTACTTCCACTTGGTTTTCTCCATCGGTCATTTTCATCGGAGCATAATCCTCAACGTGTGTCAATAACTCAGTAGATTCCGTTGGGCGAGGTTCAGTGTCTGTTTCTGCAGTTGCATCACCATTAATTACTAAGTACTCTGATGTAACTTCCTTGGTAGTTTGGTCAGATTCTACATCAACACTTTTAGTCTCCTGGCTGATTGGAATGTCCTCCTCAGAGAAACTCAGTCCATGGTCTGTGCTCATGCTTTCTGCCTTTGTGTCTCTGTTTGGTGCATCATCCTGCACACCACCACCCATTTCTTCCGGAGAGTCCTGCGTGGTCTTCTCCTGCTCCATGTGATTCAGGAGGGGGTTGGTTTGGTTGGATCCTGACCTGGGAAGAGTTTGACCAACCACACAAAATACAGTGACTGTGTGGTCACTCCTCTCTTGGGTCATTCTGGTTTCAATTGTTCCCTCTATCTGGTGGCTGCTTGTGGGTGAATATCTAACTAGATCCTCTCTATCTTCATTACACAAAAATTCTGGACAGTCCTCGAATCTCTCCTCCTCTGTCTCATCTTCATCTGCACCACTGGACACAGTCACAAAACCATCATCTCCTGATGTCACTCTGTCCCTCCATTCTTCCCACACCCCCTCACTTTCCTCTTCACCCTCAGAGTTAACAGATCTATCACTTTCTTGTTCTTCCTCTCTGTCATTCCCCTCCATGCTATCTACCATATTTTCTGCTTCCGTCTGCCATGTCCCATCTAATCCGACTTCACTATTAATTACAATCTCATCACTTGCAATCATTTCTTCTAAATTGTCAGTATCAGCATCCTTCATAGACTCTGTAAGGTGTCTTTCTTCCAGCAATATTGTTGCTCCTCCAGTATCCTTTTCTTTGGCCATTTCTTCTTCACATCTTGATGTACTTTGCTCTTTATATCTCTGTAAATATCTCTCCCTAGCTATCTCTCTTTCTTTAAAGTCTTCTGTCCTGTCTTGCCCTGATCGAGGCTCTAGCCACATTTTTCTGCGTGGTCTCTTATTGCTCTCAGATTTTACTCTTTCATTCTCTCGCTCCATTTCTGTTTCCTCTTTTCCACAGTCTTCTCTTGCCTCATATTTCCTTAGCCCACATGCTGTATCCTGTTCTTCCTCACTTCTCCTTTTCTCCTCGTCAATCTTAACAGCACTCTTTCTCGCTTTCTCTTCAAAGTATTCATTCAGTCTTCTACTTCGATGGTCATCTTCTTCATAACTTCCTGACATCTTGTCACTGCTGCTTTGAGCTTCCACCTGGATCTTCATATCTGAATCCCTCCATGTTTGACTACTACTTCCTCTCATTTCTTCCTCATAACAGCTTTGCCTCTGTTTGCCTGACAATTCTGGATACATGTTCATCTCTCTCTCTTCAACAAATATTTGTGCTCTCTCTCTGCTCATTCTTTCATTACATTCATTGTCTTTTCTTCTATCTTCATTGTCCCTTGGTTGATTCCCTCTATCAGGTCCTCTCTCCACTCTGTTACAATCTCTCTCTTTTACGTCTCTCTTCATCCACTCGTTATTTTCTTTTCGCCCATTAGATTGAAGAGCTGTCTCTTTCTCCTTTCGCCTGTCTCTTTCTTTCTGTTTTTCTACCTCTCTGCGCCGCTCTCTTTCTCTGTACTTATCCCTGGTTGCTACTTTTTCATTGTATATTTCACTCCTTTCATTAAGTCTGCTGGTCAGCACATCATTCCCTCTTTTTACTTCTTTCTCTTTTTCCCCATCTGTATCCCCCTCACTCTTTGCATACCTGTGTCTTTCCTTCCTTGCTGCTTTTCTCTTTTCCATGCTTTCCTCTCTGTCTGAAAAGTTTTCTCTTTCTTCCAATAAAATTCTTCTTTGTTGAGAATATAATTGATCTCTGTCCCTGGCTCTGTCTCGATCTTCTCTTCTTCTTGAGATTTGTTGGTCACTGACCTCTCTGCATCTCTCTCCTCGTGTCTCCCTTACACAGGGGTCCCGCCTTAATCTGTCTAAATCTTCCTCTTCCAATCTTCTTCCTGTATTTCTTTTCATCTCTTCCCTTAATCGCCTTCTTTCATTCTCTCTTTGACTTTCCATTTCTCTATACCTCTGGGTATCTTTGTCCCTCCTTTTGCCTCGTTCTCTTTCTCTCTCTCTTTCAAACTCAATCATGTCTACTTCTCTCAACCTTCCAATACCTCTGTCCATCAATTTTTCACCACTCTGATCAACAGAATGCCTCGTTCTTCTTTCCCCTTCATCACGTTGTCTCATAGTTCTAGGAAAAGTGTCTCCCTTCCCTCTTTCTCTGTACTCATGCTGTTGTCTAGCGTTATCTCTTCCATCTGCATATCTGCCTTTCTCTCTCCTTCTGTCCCTTTCTCTCAAGTCCATCACATCTTCTCTGCCTCTAAATTGAGCATATCTCTCCCTTTCACTCTGCTCTTGCTCCGAGACCCTCCTTCCTTCTCTTGGTCTCTCTCGTATATTGTCCATCCTTTTAGCTATCCACTCTTCCCCTTCCCTATCTCGTTCAACTTGGATTTTGAGACCACCTTGAGGTCTGGCCTCAAGATTTATCCATTCATTTGATTGATTGCCCCTGTCTGGAGTAGCTGGGCTGCGTAGCACTTGCAATGACTCCTCGATGGTCCGATTTGTGCGTTTGGTTCCCATGGCAACATAATTAAGACAACCTGTCAGGGATAATTATATTTACTGACATTCACTGTTTGTTTATTGTTGTATATTAAACTGAATACTGATTTAACTTCTAGGTAAAAGTTTAAAGAAGCAGGTACCGTAAATCACAACACTCCCTATTGTAACACATTGGATAACATCATACACTGTATTTTGTTTAACAATTTGTGTGAAATTGACTTTGCACAAGCATCAATTCAAACCCTGCCAACAACCATGTCAAATATCTTTACCCTACATTTTATTGAAATATGGCATGCCTTAGTACAACCACTTAGTTCATGCTCATTAAACATACATGTGAAGCAACTAAAAAGAATCGGCGACAACATAATGCTAACATGGCTGACAATGTTTTGTGAAAATCACAGTTGACATACCAGCAACAATGCTATCACACTGAGTCATTTATTTTTGAATTGTTTAGACAATAAAAGTATTTTAAAATCACAAAGCATGTTAGATCTCATAAATCTCACCTGAGCAGTGTTTTTAGAGAGGCCAGCGTTCTCCTCCCGCTCTCCCACTCTTGCTGAAGAATTAACAGGAATTGCACAAGACAAATAATTTCCACATACCTGCGCGTGCTCACTGAGTGGATCAGTGTGAAGAGTGGGATAAATGTTTTTACTGATAATCTTGATTGACCTATATTTTTCTTAACTCTTTCTGTTCTTCTAAAACATAAGCTCAGAATGTTCACACCACTGATATAAGTTTTCCCTATGTGTTCCACTCTCTCAGAGTTCTTTCCCCTCCTCCCTCCTTAAATTCCCAAACAAGTTTGAACATAGAGACATGGATCCTCCCTCCTTTTCTTTCTCACTTTCTCTGCCACTTGGAAAATAGGTATATTCATTTATGTCCTGGAAAAGATGTTCTGGAATTCCTTAGCCTTGTCCAGCAATCCAGTGTAAGCAAAACAGCTTTGTGATTTACAGTCCTGTAGTCCAAGATATGTCACCTTTCCTCACAAGGATCATATTGACTCATTTCTCATGCAGAAACAGGAAGTGGACCTTCGAAGTATATATCTACTGCACTGTGATTGGTAAGATGAGAGGTGCTGGGTGTGTTCACAGGTTGAGGCAGGTACAAACAGGTAAAGGAGAGGGGGAAGGGAAAAAAGTTTAACTAGAGACATAAAAACTAGCATAAAAAACAACACTCAAGCACAAGAATAACACAATACTTAAATTTACTGGCACAACTAAAGGCATATACATGACTAAAAACCTTTGTAAAGGATTTACAAGATAAACACAGAAATGCAGATCAATAATGCATCCAGATCAAAGCTCAGAAACTGATAACGAATCTTTCTGATGATGAGGCACCTTTGTATCCCTGAACAGAAGTCACATCAGGTCAAATAAAAGTAGTAAACCTACATAGTTCAAAATGTTCAAAATTGTATTTATAATCTGCAGCTACAGATGAGATTACTTGGGTTAAAAAAGTGGGTGTGGCTGATTGTTATGTCCATTTAAATTTCTTATATGGGTGTTGACTAAGCATTAGTCTTAATGATGCTGATATTATCATTGTTAACACTGCCCTATGTTTATTGGGTGTATCGGTTTCAGCTAAGGGATAGACATAGCATGCTGCTCAGTTGCGTACAGGTGCCCGTGATGAAAATGGCCAGACTAGAATGTAATACCATGTTAGTTTTTAGCAAGCTGATTGATAAAACAAGCAAAATGACACTTTTGCCATTGCATGTAAAAGATTAATACGAATTTCTGCCCCTTAGTTAGTCTTTGAAATGCGTGAGAAAAAACCGGAGCACCCGGAGAAACCCTGCATGGAAATGAAACAGACTTTCATTGAATTCATGCAAAAAATGTGGGACAACGATCAAGCAGAACTCTCTCCGATTTTATCAGTGGATTAGGAATAGGTATTTACATAAACATGAAAACTCCACAAAGAACTTTCTGCGTGCGTGAAACTCGGGTCCTTCTTGGACAGCACTACTCAATGCGCCACCATAATACGTGCTGGATCAGCAATGTGAGTGCCTCACTGTGGTGACCCCTAGTGGCAGGAAAAAGGTGAAAGACAAAAAAGTATTAAATAAAGAAGCAGAAGCGTAGAGTAGCTATAGGCTACGTATAGGTTATAATAGAATGGTTATGTCCAGGTTGACAGTAATGAAATGGGGTGGTATTGCCGGTGTTCGCTTTTATTTAGAGACCTGGGGGGATTTAGTGATATTAAAAAACGGGACATTTTTGGTAGAGTGCATTTTCCTGGACACACTAATAAAAACCGGAATTAGTCCCGGAAAAACAGGGACACCTGGCAACCATATGTCCAATGCCCCCATTAAAAATAATTCAATATGCACCAAAATAATTAGCCACAGTCGTATATAACGCAATGGAATCAAGTTTAATTATTTATAACAATCGCAAATCACACATACTACGTTTTAATCGCACATATCCTAACATTTATCACGTGACCTAGACTCACTCCCGTGAACGCTTTCGTTATGCCGAGTTTCGCGTCATAAGGCGTCACGTGATCCAACGGGGTAGTTTTACTTCCGCCTTTAGGATTAATAAACTGAATCATAAGACTGTAACATGTTTTGAAGTGACGTGCTATCGAGTCCAACTTATAAAGTATATGGTTGTTTTACTCTCACTCGTGGATATGTGTGCGCTTGTTTATGTGCTGTGAATTATACTTTTTTTTAAATACAAGAAGCTCGCCGCAGTGTCAGGTAACAGAAACTTGCTAGCTACCCTCAGACACCTGGTGACCTTTCGCTAGTTTACTTTTGTATTGCTCCACCGTGTCTCACACATCAGCTTGGAGAGCTGCCAAGGTATGTCTTTGCACCTGATGCTGTGTTTTAGGGGCTTTCTAACAAGACTGCATCTTTATGGCACATTTCCTAGACCTTTCTGTTTATTTGCCAGTTTTGTAAGAAGATAACGAACTTTTCTGTAATCTTCTCTATCGGTAGCAAGATTAGTTGTTAGTTTTAACCAAAATAAAAAATAAACCCTATTAGTGGTGCATTTTAAAAAGCATATTAGCGGTGTCTTTAGAAGGAATTGTAACATACTGGTAGATTGTGTGATCGCATCACACAGTTGCTGCACATTTGTCAACTACACGTCTATGATGCGAATCTCACGTTCCACCACATCACATGGAGGCCATTGGAATACACTCAACGTTTGTCATGTTCAAGAAACCTGTTGGGCACACTGGTTATAAAGGAATACACATGGTCAGTAACAATACTCGGCTAGTCTGCTGCAGCATTCAAACGATGCTCAGTTGCTACAAAATGGCCCAGCTTGAATATCCAGGCCAAATTCTGACCCTACCATCTGAATGTTGCTGAAATCGAGACTCATCAGACCGGCGATACTGTGCAAATTGTAGTCTCCGTTTCCAGTTCTTAGCTGACAGGAGTAGCACCCTGTGTGGTCATCTGCTGCTGTAGCTAGTCTTGTGCATTCAGAGATGGAATTCTGTGTTCCTTGGATGAACAAGTGGTTATTTGAGTTACTATTGCCTTTCTATAATCAGAAACCTGTCTGCCCATTCTCCTTTAACCTCTCAACAAGGCATTTTCTGACCATCAATTTTTGACCATTCTCCTAAAAACCTAGAGTTGGTTGTTTGTGAAAATCCTAGTAGATCAGCCCATCTGGCAATAACCTTGGACATTCAAAACCAATAAATTAACTTTCTTCCTCATTCTGATGTTTGGTTTGCACTTCAGCAAGTTGTCTTGACTCCTTTACATGCATAAATGCATTGAGATGTGGGCATGTGATTGACTGATTAGATATTTGTGTTAACAAGCAATTAAACAGTTGTACCCAATAAAAAGGCCAGTGTGTGTCTTCTGCACATTTTTTTCACAGGCTTTGAGTCATGGTCAAGCCACTGAGTAGGAGTGGAGGCTGGAGACTGCTCACTTTTCTTGTACTGATGGTCACTGGAGCACAAGCAAGTGAGAACACAAAGAGGTGCAAGTTGGCCCATGAGAACGACTCTGAGAGAAAAGTGCTTAATTTCTTGGAGCCTCTCACCAACCAGAAGTGTGTATCTCATGCTGCCATCTTGTTTACATGAAATTATCAATATACAAGAAATTTGCTGTAAAGTGTTTCCTTTTCACTTTCAATAGTTTTACTACTCAGTTTGGAGAGGAAAAGGAGAAGTACACGTATGTGTTCCAGGTATGTGGTGATGCAGATGGGGTGAAAGATGCAGGGGTGGTGCAGAGGGACAAGAATGGCAAGCAAGTGCTTATTGGGAATTACAGTTCAACACAGGCTGTTAAAGGAAGTAAGTAACAATGTGTTCAATAAACGCACACACTTCAAACGCAGGTAGATTTAATGCTGTTTAATGTCTTATTTATTTCGGCTTGTACCTTACTAATAAATGCTCAATTAGCCGCGTTTTATTGTAGGAATAACTACAATACATTCAGAATGTCTTTAGACATCTTTTTTTATTTCTTTGCAAATGTAATAAATGAAATGTTAAATATATATTTGGACATACGTAATGAGACCCTTTGTTCTGACTGTTTTAGTTGAAGCCTATAGAGCTCGGAGACAAAATTATGTGGCGGCGCATACAGTATTTGGAGAAGGCCACTGAAAAGTTCCCAAAAGTACAATGGCCATTATAATTCTTAAACGGAAAACGTTTTGACCATCCAGGATTTTAAAGCTGTCTACAAATTAAGTAATCAGAGAGAAGGGTCATGGTAAGAGAGCTGAACAAGAACCCATTGGTCCCTTTGGCAGAGCTCCAAAGATCCTGTGTGCAGATGTAAAGCATCACTGTAGCACTCATGGATTAATTAATCTGGGGTTAATATCAGAGTGGCCAGACAAAAGAATCTTTTCAGTAAAAAACACAAAAAAAACTATAAGGAATTTGCGAAAAAGCACCTTAATGACACCCGGGACTGATGAAATCAAGATTGATCCATTTGTACTCCGTTTCCAGTGCCTTGACTTGAGGAAACAAGGCACTGCCCATCACCTGCCCAATACCCTCCCTAAGATGAAATATGGCTTTGACAGCATCATGCTGTGGGTGTGTTTTTTTTTCAGTAGCTGGCGCATGCAGACTGGTTATGGTTGAATGAAGGCTAATTTGAGTAAAGTACAGAGATACAGTATTCTTAATGAAACATACCTGAAGTTTACCTTCTCACTAATCAATTACCCTGATCACACTGCCAACACAACACAGAAATAGCTTAGGAGAGGCCCAACCAGAGCCCTGACTTGAACCCAATCTAACATCTCTGGAGAGTCTCAAAATTAGCTGTCCACCAACCTGACACAGGTTGAGAGAAGCTGCAGAAAAGAATTGCAGGAAATCTTTAAATTTCATATGCAAATATTGTGATGTCATTTCCCAGAAGACTGGGGTCTGGCAAAGATGCTTCAACTAACCGAAATATCGGAATACATATGTTATTGCCATATTTTAGTTGCTCCTTTCAAGTAAACTTGCAAATAATTTTAATATACTTTTTTCTTTATTGTTATGGATTATTGACTGCAGAATAATTTAAGGGAACTTGGAAAATGTTTTAATTTAAGCACAAAAATGTAACAAAAAAAATGAATAAAAAAGGATTTGAGGGATTCTGATTGCATTGTATGTCTTTATAAAGAAACCTTTCATTGCATGAAATTCATACATATTTTTTAAACCCCACAGGTGATTGGATAATGCTGATCTACCTGGATGGAGAGAATTATCATGATCATTGCTCACAGGAGTCGAGGAGAGCTATCATCATGATTTCCTGTGACAGATCTCAGGCTGCAGTAAGCTCGCGTTCTGATATGGCTGTTTATGATTTTATGTTTTGTCCTGTGTTTTTAAAAAAAAAAAAAAAAAGAAACTTCAGTTTATAGATTACATGCAGTGTAATGTTGATACCAAAAGAAAAGGATTGTCACCATTAATGTCACAAATATATTTTATTTGATAATAATTGTTTAGAAATGGGCAGATCTCAATGGGCATGTTGCCGAAGGAAAACAAGATTGGTGTTAAGGATAGAAATCTAGAAGGACAGATAGTGGTGGATTTTGCAAAGAGGATTGAAATGGCTGTGGTAAACACACATTTCCAAAAGAATGAGGGGCACATGGTGACCTTCAAAAATGGAGGCAGGAGTACACAGGTAGACTACATCATGTGTAAATGACATTTCTTAAAAGAGTAGGCTGTAAGGTAGTGGCACGGGAGCGTGTAGCTAGACAACATTGGATGGTGGTAGAAATGAAAATGTCTGACGGGTGAGGAGAGGGTGTGGGAAAGATGGAAGGAGTATTTTGAGGACCTAATAAATGAAGAGCAAGAAAGAAAGAAGAGTGGAAGGGATAGAAAATGTGGAACAGGAGGTAGCAAAGATTAGCAAGTATAGTGTAAGGAAAACTTTGAACGGGATGAAGAAGGGGAAAGCAGTCAGTCCTGATGACATACTGGTAGAGGTATGGAAATATATAGGAGAGATGGAAGTGGTGTTTTTGATTAGAATATTCAATAAGATTTGAGAGTGAATTGATGCCTGAGGAATAGAGGGAAGGTGTTATTGTGCCGAATTATAAGAACAAGGGTGATGTGCAGAGTTGTAGCATTTACAGGGGCATAAAGTTAATGAGTCACACAATGAAGATTTGGGAAAGATTTGTAGAAGCTAGGCTTAGACAAGCAGTGACTATGTGTGAGCAGCAGTATTGTTTCATGCCAAGAAAGAACACCAGAGATGCGATTTTTGCTTTGAGAATGCTGATGAAGAAGTATAGAGAAGGTCAGAAAGAGCTAAAAAGTACTATAGATTGGTGCAGGACATGATGAGAATACATGATGAGTTTGAGAATAACATGATAGTAGTGATATGTGCAGTAGGAGTGATTGATAGCTTTAAAGTAATGGTGGGACTGCATCAAGGATCAGCTCTGAGCCCCTTCTTGTTTGCTCTGGTGATGGACAGACTAACAGATGAGGTCA
>JAOUQV010000040.1:14267269-14280198 GCA_028565295.1 Aspidoras spilotus
GTGTATTTGTGTGTTTCACTGCACGGATGGGTTAAATACAGAGGACCAATTCCGCTGTGTGCGAACATAGTGGCAAATTTTTTTAACTTTCACTTTCATAAAGCACAGCATATATAAATGTTTTTATTTTCTTTTAAGATTACAGTGTTCCCTCACTTATGGCAGGAGTTACGTTCCAGGACCCTCCACAACAGTAAAAATCCGCAAAGTAGGGACACCATATGTTTTTCAATATTTATACATTATTTTAAATCATTATAAACCCTTCCTACGCACGTGCGACAATCGGATGCCAATGTGAGGTGAAAGTGAAGAGATGAGGCTGCTGCGCACATAGAAAGAAACCAGCCTGTGACGGTTACTGAGCCTGTATCAGCCTAACAGCGATACAAAGAGTACAAAGAGGCATGCACTGGTTGTAAATATTACTCTAGATGGTATTTTATTATGATTTAATATTATTTTAATATGTTCGAATTAATATTTTAAATATATTTATTCTACTTTTTGTGATTTTCTTTTACCAAAATTCATCAATGCTCTACGCAAATTCCCACGAAACAGTGAAAATTCCACGATAAATATTTTACATTAATATTTTTGGAAATCCCGCAAAAGAGCGAGTCCGCAATAATCGAACCGCGAAGTAGAGAGGGAACACTAAAATAGTTTTTTTTTTTTTTTTTTTGCAACAACTTAGCATTTCACCATCCTCTGTATTTATACATTGTATATATGACAAAAACCTAAAAATGTGCACTAAGTTATAGAACAAATGTTTTCTTTTAACAAACAAAAAAATATATATATTCTCTCTCATTTCAATTGCGATATACAGGGACATGCTGTATAGTTTATAATAGATTACAAACACTGCTCAAATCGGTCTGTTTCTCAGCAACATCCGTTACCATCAGTCTCATCAACTAACACGCGAGTGAGTTTTAAGAATACTTTGATCAACCCAGCTGACCACTGGACATTGAAAGCCCGAACCGGGGAATATTAGTGTGACTAAACAAAACATACCACGCGAGTTGTGTAAGGGGAAGGAAGTGTAGAACCCAGAAGAAGCACAGGTGAACTCGGAGAGGAGACTCCACACAGAACGGACTGTCTGTGGAGCCGGTCATGTTAAACGCTACATTCCTGAGCGGCCCTACTGAATTCTGCACTACAGTTATTAAAACACTGTGGTGTTCATGTGTGGCTGTGATTGTGCCGCTGCACAAGTATGACCCGCAAAAAAATCGGTTAATTAGAGACTGAACTACTGATCGTTGAGTATGGCCGATCATCCAGAAACCGGCAGATTCCGTTCACTGCATCGTTCGATACATCTCAGAAATTCTCATCAGAAAGACAACATTGGCTGTCCTGAAAGTCGCTAATTAATTCATTTTAATTTTGGATAATAACACCAAAATAATAATAATAATAATAATAATAATAAAATTAAAAACAAATGTCCTTTGTGTTTTATTGTCATTGAAACTTACCTCTACATTCGATAGTGTGAGAATATTCAGTGATTCATTATTGTGCTTGAAAAGCACGCTCCTGTTTCATCATTCCTATTAAAGACACGTTTTTATTTATATTATTTATTATTATTATTATTATTATTATTATTATTATTATTACTGTAATACAGGGGGTATCAGCGGCGGGGGGTTGCACATGCACTGTTCCTGTGTAGCTGTGTGGACGCAGAGGTGTGCTCTGAGGCTAAGTCTGACTGAGACTGAATGCCAGTAAGAGCTTTGGGATGGGGGACAGCCACATGACTGCTCTCGCAGTTCGTTTAGGACAGTGAATGAAGAACAATATATGCTTTCACGTCAGAGTCTCTCTTTTAAAAAAAAAGTCACTAGAGGGCCTGAAAATGTGCTAAATATAGTGACAAAATCGCTAAGTTGGTAACACTGCTTTAGGAATAGAAGCAGAGGTAAAGGAGGATTATACCATTTGTGAAGAGGCAGGGTGATTGTTGTATTTTCCTTATTCAAATATTTTGTTTTAACCATATGTATTTTCTGAGGATTGCTTTATTTTGTGCTATTTTAATACATTTTTTCAGTTTATGAGGGATAAATGTACATAAAAATTACTTTGTCCTCTTTCTCTTTTTAGGGGTGCTTAAACTTAGGTGTGCTTTAGCTGATAGATTCAGGCAACTATAATCAAGTATGAAAATTTTAAAACTATTTTTGTAGTCATCCGAAAGAATTTGAATGTTTACATGTCATGTAATTAATTAAGTGGTGGAATTTTTAATTATGTGCATTACATTTACAGTGACTATTCATGTGGAAGATGTAGATCAGGTTATGTTCAGTAGGTATATTAATATAGATCAGTTTGCACACTTTGTAGTGTTTGAGTAAAATGCTGAAAAATTAGGTCCCGTGCAAAAAAGGTAAATATAAGATACAGTACATTTAAGTTGGAAAACCACACAAAAAGGTATAAAAGTAAATAAAATTGGAAGCAGTGGAATGTATAATGATTTACAACAAAACTGAGGTATGCATATAAATGTAAATGCTTATAAATATACATTTAGTGTCGTCATAAAGAATTTCTATGATTATTGCAGGGGCAATATCCTATCAGGTTTGTAATTGTAGACAATGTGTGTGGTCATGCTTTCTGCTGAGGCATTTGTGAAGCTGTTGATCCAGGGGGTCTCTTTTTTCATGTAGCTCTGCCAGCCTGCGCCTATTTTAGTGTGACACTAAAGTTCACTCCGCGTACACACACAAACACACACAGCCAACCTAAGTGCACCTTGTAATTATAAACATCAGATTTATTCTGCAGTTCATTAATTATAGCTAACATGTCTGTTCAATCTTAATTGTTCTGAAGATTGGTTCACTGTTTTTTTTATATCTTGTTACATTCTCACATGTTGCTTCTGTTTCACTTTCCTTTTTACAGCTCTATGGTGAGTACAGGGAGCAGTTGGGTGATTTTGCACGGAGGGAGGCCACACGTCTGCTAACAGAGAACAACTCAAATAAACATGCTGGTGATGCTAGGGCAATCAGGAGAGGCTACGGCCAAATGCATCCAATTGCTTTGGAAACAGGACCTATGACTCCAGGAAATAGCCACTCTTCCTCAATAAAGAAACATCAGCCTTATTCAAAATGCCAAGGTAAAAATTCAATGAAGTCATACCTGATATCTCGACTAAAATCTTACCTCCATTGTTTACTTTACTGATTAATAGTGGTATTTGTCTATGATGTCTGATGGCAATGTTGTCCTTCAGACTGTCTGAGACGGATCCAAAGTTATATAGTAACAAAGCTTGGGGAGGACTGGATCTTCCTGGTGCTGCTAGGTCTCACTATGGCACTAGTCAGCTGGAGTATGGACTATGCCAGTGCAAAGAGCCTGCAAGGTCTCACAAATCTCGCATTTGTAATAGATATTTTATAAACTGTGTGATTATATGTTCTCAAATAATTTTCTTCCACTTTTCCGAAGCTTACAAATGGATGTATGCAGAACTGAAAGGGAATGTGCCACTTCAGTATCTGGCCTGGGTCACCTATCCCATCATTCTCATTGTGTTTTCCTCTCTCTTCTGCCACCTGGTCTGCCCACAAGCTGCAGGTGTGTACTGCTTCCCCTACTTAGCAATATTTTATTTATATTACAAAAGGAAGCATGTATTGCCGCAGCCTTGATAGCTAGGTGGGTCGACTGCGCTTCTGGAAAAAGACGGGAGTGTTTCAAACAAGGGTTTGACTCCACTGGGCTGCATCCAACAGTCGATGTCATACACACATTTGTTTAAAATTTTGACATATACAGGTGCTGGTCATAAAATTAGAAATTCATGAAAAAGTTGATTTATTTTCATAATTCCATTCAAAAAGTGAAACTTGAATATTATACACATTTATTACACAAATACTGATATATTTCAAATCTTTATTTCTTTCAATTTGATAATTTGTAACTGACAGCTAATAAATAAAAACCCACATTCAGTATCTCAGAAAATTATAATATTGTGAGAAGGTTAAATATTGAAGAGACCTGGTGCCACACTCTAATCAGCCAATTAACTCAAAACACCTGCAACGGCAATTTAAATGATCCCGCACAATCATGGGGAAGACTGCTGACTTGACAGTTTTCCAAAGTTTTCATAGTCATTGATGGTTTGGGCAGCCATGTCATCTGCTGGTTTTGGTCCACTGTGTTTTCTGACATCCAAGGTCTACGCAGCCGGCTGTCTACCAGGACGTTTTAGCACATCTCATGCTTTCTGCTGCTGACTCACATTTGGGAGATGCTGATTTCATTTCCCAACAGGACTTGGACCCTGTACACAGTGCCAAAGCTACAAGCTACCTGGTTTAAGGACCATGGTAAACCTGTCCTTATTTGTCCAGCAAACTTACCTCACCTTTACACTATAGAAAATCTATGGGGGTACTGTGAAGAGGAAGATGCGTCACGCCAGACCCAACAATGCAGAACAGCTGAAGGCTAATTTTATGACCAGCACTTGTATATTTTGGTAACTCTTAAAATTACAGGCTAACAATTACTTGTTAAGCTTAATGCCTTACTGACTAACTTACTTAAGCACCTATTATGTAAGGCATAAGAAAAGAAGGTAGAGTAACTAAAGTAGCAGTAAAGTGGTTAGTAATGGGAATATAACACACCTTATGGAATCACGCATATATGATTTCAAATCCATTTTACATCTGGTAGTTCACAAAAAAATCACAATATATATTAATTGTGCTTAAAATGTAATTATTGATCCATTATTATAACTTGCAATGCATTTAAAAGTGCCATCAATTCTCATTCTTTCTTATATGTTACTTTACAGATCTTTCCCCTGAATCGGTGGAAATTAAAAAAAAATCCAACCTCTCTGCATAATGCATACCCTCTGCATTCTATTTGTTTAAATCCTAAATACATTGATTTAAACTAAACTCATGATCTTTTAATGAATCCATATACATGTATTTTATTGAATTGGCAGTTTGGGTGGTATTGCATTAGTCAGTCATGGTCACTTTTAAACATGGAAAGACAGTGTTCTTTCCAAAGTCCATTAATGTTGCAATATGCCATTAAGGAAACATATATAGCTTTATTCAGGGTGTAATAGCATGTAATGGTGTTCACAAAGATCTGTATTACTGCTTGGAAGATTGTAGATTTAAATTCAGCTACGTCTAAGTGGCTTTGAAATCTACCTGTAATTGTCATCTGTTCAAAAACATCTGTGCTTTTGCCATCCCTCTAAATGTTCATACAGGTTCTGGTATTCCGGAGATGAAGACCATTTTACGTGGGGTGGTGCTGAAGGAGTATTTGACTCTAAAAGCCTTTGTAGCTAAAGTCATTGGCCTTACCGCAAGTCTGGGCAGTGGCATGCCTTTAGGAAAAGAGGTTTTTGAAATCTTTTCATCTTTCAAAACATACCTTGTTCAAATATGTATGATAATGTAGATACTCTACACTCTACTCCAATAATAGAGTAAAATATGCAGATCATTAACTTATAAGTGTAATTTACTGTATTTAAAAGCTAAAGATAACCAAAGTTCTGTACAGCAGAATAAAACAATAATTAAATGAATAATTAGAAATAAACAAAGAATAAAATAGTATAGGTAATAGAATCAACATATTAACCACCATATTAACTTCATATGACAAGTTAAAAAGACAAGTTTTAAAATTTTGGGATTTAATTCCAGGAGGTAGTGAATTCCACAGTCTGGGAGCAACAAGTGAAAGGCCACAGTCTCCCTTCTGCTTTAAGTGAGACTTATATTTAATAAAGATTTATTTGAAAACCGTAGTGTCCTTTGTGCTTTATAAGTACATAACATGCCACCGATGTACAATGGGCTATACCATAAAGTGTGTAAAATACAAAGAGTAAGATTTTAAACACAGGTGTGATCTTTTCAGATTTTTTGTACCAGTAATCGATATAGCGGAGGCATTTTTGACAAGCTGTAGCCGAGAGACTGACAAACTTTACTTACTGTAAAGTGAATTACATTCATTGAGAATTCATGATCAAAAGCAAAAATTACTGTCTCAAGACATTTAAATAATAAAATGTTTTAAAAGTTGCTTTTATTATAAAATTGATTTGTCTGTCGAATTTAAGAACTGGATCAAAAATAGCGCATAGCTTTTTATCACAGCAGGGCAGATTAAGAAAAGGAATTTCAAATCACTGACAATAATTTAGGAACCTTAATAATGAGTCAAAGATGATTACCGAAGACTTGCTCTGCTTACGATTAAAAATTTTACTGTAAGAAATAGATACAGACTAGAACTAGAGGCAGCACAGGAATCTCTCTTGGCTTGTTTTGGATCATCCTATGTTTTATTGTTAGGATAAGTCTATATTTGTTATCAGGGCACATGCAACAAGAATAAACTGGCTAAGAAATGCTAGCTATTAGCCTAGAAAATAGAATATGATAGCTATAGTTAGAAACATAGCTTTTGGGTCTTGTCTCTGCATCACCAGTTTACATCGCTAGCTGATTGGAAACACTGAATTAGCTCATAAAGGATTGAGTAAAGAGAATTCAGTGCCTTTACAGAAAGAGCTTTCACAGATGTATGTTATATGAATAAATATTTTGTGAAATGGGGTGGTACTGCTTTTTCCTCACAGCAAGAAGGACCCAGGTTTTATCCTCGGGTGGGGCAACCTGGGAAATGTCTGTGTGGAGTTGGCACTTTCTCTCTGTTTTCATGCTGTCTTTCTCTGGGTGCTCCAAAGACATGCAAGCTATGTTAATTGGTGTTACTAAACTGGCCCTTAGTGTTTTGATGTAGGTGTGACTGTATGTGCCACTACGATATATTGGCACCCTGTCTAGGGTTGCTCCTACTCTTGTGCTTCTTGTGCCCACAATAAGAGATCCTAGAACATAGTCCATAGTGCAAAACTGAGCATAGAAATCTGTGTTGACCCGTGAGGCACTCTAGTCTGAAATGAACTTTAAATATCTTACTAGGAGAGGTGAGCTGGTGAGTTCCTGTGTGTCTAATCATTAAATATTAAATATTATTTTTACTCTTAGCCAAATATTAAATATAGGTAATTATCCTGTAAATATAGTTTTTTATAGTTTATATGTAAATCTATTTTTTTATGGATTATTTTTTAGGAACTCACAGGAATCTATTTTTTAGGATCTAAAAAAATAGATTCCTATATTAAAATAGATCCTAAAAAATAGATTCCTGTCCTGCCTCTAGTTCTAGTCTGTAGTATTTTTTACAGTAGAATTTTAAATCGTAACCAGAGCAAGTCTTCGGTAATCATCTTTGACTCATTATTAAGGTTAAGTATTAAATAAGAGTGTGTACACTTATGTAAGTAGGTTATTTCTTCAAATTTTTAAACTTTTTTTGAATTTTCATGTTTTTTATATCATATTATAAATGGAAAGATATATGACGTGTGTACACTCTATATCTTCTGTATAGTTGCTTACTGGAATATGATTCATACTCTTCAAGTTTAATATTTGTCAGTAAAAGTGTTATAATAACACGAAAGCCGAAAACAAATGGCAGCTGTGTTGTTACAACAGTATACAGCACTTGTACTAATATTTTGTAAAACCCAGAGTTTTGTAATTGATTTAAAAATACAATAAAATATATTGTGCCCGTAGCATGAGTAACTCTCCGGGGCTGCAACAGCTGACAAGAGATCAGGATGCTCAGCAAGCTTATCCGTATCTCATGGATGCAGCTTCTGTGCAGTCAACCATGACAAAGCAAGAATGACATATGGCATATGACATATATTTTACATTAGAAACGTATTATAAAATGATTAATCGGAATGAAAACCTTTACTAGGATATTATTGTCAATATATAAGACAATATAATAAAATATAATTTACATGTCTGCCTGTGTCTTTGCTCCAGGGTCCCTTTGTCCACATCGCAAGTATCTGTGCTGCTGTGCTGAGTAGAGTCATGTCCATCTTCACAGGAGTTTATGAGGTAAAGCTTCTGGTTTGCAGTTGTGCATGTGTCTGCGTGCTGAGATGCACCAGCATGTATGGTGGGTTATTCGTGCATTTATTATCATTCTTATCTGGGGCAACACACCCATTAATAAAGCTTGTTGTCATTAAATCTTTCAAACACGCCAATATAATGCAACTTATTTGCACTGTGGGACAAGAATATTCAATGAATATGCACTGTGGGAATGTCCTCTCTCCTCAGGCACATGAAAGCATAATTCCAGTTTCAGTCTCCTAAGTAATGGACATGCCTTTTTATTAGGTTGATTATTCTAGAATGTATTTAGATTGCAGTTTATATTCTTTATTTGTGCAGTATTAAAACAATATCATGAAGCCTAGTTTTAATGGTAATTAATACTCTCTGTTTTAGCCTCAACTTGCGTTATATTTAACCTGACTCATAACCAGTTATTTATTTATTTATTTATTATTATATTTTTGTTTCACAATGATATGGTTATGAAAATAAACTCTGCATTTGCTTCCTTCTAGCACAAGCCTGTCTCCTGTGTGCAGGTTGTGCCTCTGGCTCATAACAGTTTACTGATAATATGTTTATTGAAACATATGCAGGATAATATTGCATTCTATCATTCTAAGGTTGCCTGGTTAGGCAAAATGTCCACCAAAAATGCCTCTAACCCTACGCGCCCTACACTGTTAACCCGACCTTTCAAATATCTTGGTGAGACAGAGTTACTGTATGTGTTTTTAAAGCACTTCTAAATCCCCTAAGCATTAATGGACTTATCAGGAAGTGACTAGAACGCACAAGACATGTCACACATACAGTAACCTCTGGCTTCAGAAATTTCATGCCACGCCCCACCCTAGTACCGGCCCTGTTAAACAAATACAAATAAATAATTAAACAAATACATACTTCATACTTTGTACTTTGTATGAAGTATGTCTACATCTACCACAGCCTCACCTGCAGATCCACCTCTTATGAGAGCACAATATTCAAGTCATCAATCAACATCCGTATAGACTACTGCAGTCTTCTGGAGGTGTGCAATAACAATAAAGCCAGTAATTTACCTCTTATGTACCCCCCCTTTGTCATTTAATAGAAAGGGGGAGGTCTTTGTCCTTGTCTTGGATATGGCAGTTTGAATCTGATTATAGTGAAATACTGTTACACTTTATCCTTAGTCCCAGCCACATTAAAATAACCCTGAAAACCCTAACTATTTACCAAGCTTGATATGCAGTGGCCACAAGATACCATATGCACGTTAGTGTTCCGAATCCTAATCAGAGATGTTCTACTCTTAAGGACATGCTGGCCATATCATTGCATATATTTACAATATTCTAAACTACTCCTGGGGTGACACAATCGAGCAAAGGTTAGTGCTATCACCTCACAACAATAAGGACCTTGGTTCGATCCTCCGTTGGGTTGACTTTCCGTGTAGAGTTTGCGTGTTCCACCCGTGTTTGTGCGCGTTTTCTCCGGTTGCTGCAGCTTTCTCCTTCATTCCAAAGGCATGTATACAAGGTTAATTGGAGTAGTGTGTAAATGTGTGTGTGTGGAGATGGAGAGGCGCCCTACCTAGGGTTGTTCCTGACTGACCTGCAACCCCGTCGCCCACAACCCCCTTCATATAAGAGTCATTTCCTCCATGTCTGCCGGCTCTTGACCGGCTTTCACCAAACTATTGATATGACAAGGCGGAGAAAATGTGCAATTTGTAATTTTAATTATTCTGTATAAGAATGTGAATAAAGAACTAAATCACCCACCATTAGACATGAGTCTGTATTGTTAGCATGATAATACTGGCTTACTGCTGGTCTCAGTTCAGGGTGCACCTCTGACCTGTGAAGCAACAAGGAGCAATAATACCGTTCTACTCTACATGGTGTGACATAACATTTTTGACAATCTGCAAATTAAATGTATGCCTGCATCTTTCATGGAATATTTTAATTTAGTTTCTGCCTTACTGTTCTTTCTTCTCCTCTCTCTCTCTCTCTCTCTCTCTCTCTCTCTCTCTACCTCTATCACACTCTCTACCTCAGTTCCTTCGCTTTGTATTAATAGTATGAGTATTAACTGTCTTTACTGCCATGCGTGCGTGCATATGTGTGTTTGCATTTGTGTTGTTCTTTTTTAACTTCGTCCAGAACAGCATCCATGTTCAGGACCTGCTGGTGTGTGCGTGTGCAGTGGGAGTTGGCACCTGTTTCGGTGCCCCCCTGGGAGGCAAGTAAAGCCTGCATTCATGTACGGTATATGATATATATGAGAAGCATATGCACATACTCCTCTAAGGTATAAGAACAGAGAGGAATGTGATTTCCAGGTGACTTTCTCTCAGTCTATTCTGGAAAGATTATCTTCCATTAGGATATGTTATTTAATAATGTTACGGCTTTGCATGACACTGTAATTTATTGTCACCAAGTTTTGGAAACAAGTGCAGTTTTATTTCATTTGTGTGCATGTAGGACTCGGGCATAAAATGCTGATAAGAAATCTGTTTGAAGCAAACAAAACAACCAAAACATTATGGAAATAACAGATTAGAGTATAAATCAAATTGGTCATGATACAGCAAGGATTCTGCTATAACGATTGTCAGTTCTTAATCCAGTGACCAATATAATCATTAGTACTTTTCACCACAAAGAAAAGTGAAGGCATAACTAAATACAGAGAAGGGCATAAACACAATGCACACTAAATATCACATACAGTACAAGCAAGATATCAAGATCAACAAGTCTTTTAGCAAAGTCAATGAAGTTCATAGTTCACGCTTGCATTGCTCCACAGAGTTCCCAAGTCAGAGCAGCTTTAAGCAGTGTAGCAATGAACCTAATCGACTGCAGGTGTTCAAGGTGATTGGTCTATGGAACTTTGGTAGACTGATTTCTAAACGGGGGATGATAATGCACTAACGTGCGCCAACTCTCTTCTTGGGGTAGGTTCTGGGCAGATATTTGGCACACCTTAGTGGAAAGGAACTAACAAACACAAGTAATCGGTCTGTCTCTCACTATGTCTACACCAGAGGCACAGTTACACCAGAGTACAGCTAATCGGAAGTTGGTGAAATTTTATTGAAATTATATTGAAAGCGTATGCACAGCTGTATAGAGTTTGTTTTTAGTTTTGCTTCTGACACCTTGAAATTCTTCTCTGGAATTATTTAATAACTTTATCCATTTATTTTCTATATAATAACTATTCACTAATTCACTATATTTACTTATCCCAACTCTCTCCCGATTTCATGTCATTACCTTATTTTTCTCTCACCAAGACACTGGCTTCTGTCAACTGTTTACTTTTGTCCTCATGTCCTCTCTCCCTTCAGTCCTCTATAACCCTTATTTCTTTTCTCTCTCTCTCTGGCTCTATTTTCCTGTGTCTCTCTCTATCTTTCTCGCTATTTGTCTCTCTATCACACACACTCTCTCTCTCTCTCTTTCTTTCTCTCTCTCTCTCTCTCCCTCTCTCTTTGGCTCTGTTTTCCTGTGTCTCTCTCTCTATTTCTCTCTCTATCACACACTCTCTTTATATCTCTGTCTCTCTCTCTCTCTTTCTCTTACTCTCAGTAGAACACTTATGGTTACACTGATATTCTGACAGTGGGTTGTGCTGTAGGGGTTGGATGCTGTTTCGGAACTCCTCTTGGAGGTAAAACACACCTTTGCTCTCTCTCTTGCAGTCTCTCTTCTAATCTCTAATACTAGTTATTAAATCATTTTCCCTAATCATATAACTTACAGTAATCCACAATGCAAATAATATACCAGCAGAGGCTGTAACAGGTGCTACAAATGGGGACAAACAAAAGAAATAACAATGTAAAATGTGTTAGAATTGTACTGTCCTCCAGAACAAATTTACTGTGGCTTAGCATTGATTGAACAAGTCACTATAATTGAACTGGAGTCTTGAACATCTGGAGGTTAACCATGTGGGCAGTGCAATTTCAAAAAACTCTCCCAAGCTATAAAGGGATATTGTTATTTTCCTTTAATTTGTCCTTTATGTATAGATTGTAAACTCATGTGTCACTGACTTTTGTAATGTCTTTTGCAGATTTTTTACTGATGATGAAAATCTTTTCAGCCAAATCTTTCGAATCTTTTTTCTGATGTGCTTTCTACTTCTGCTCATCTTCATTGTTTTCTATATTTTCCTGCATTCATCATCACTTTTCTTCCCATATTATCTGTTTATCTCTCTTTCTCTCTTCAGTTCTAGGAGTTTTATTCACTGTACAGTTGCAGAGAATTTGTACAGAGAACAAGCATAATATTAATGGCAACAATGAAAAAGGTTTGCTGAACAGATGAGTCAGCTTTCTCCAATGCCCTCTTTCTCATGTTGCATGAAGTAGTATGGCTCCTGATAATCTAGTCCATATTGTAATGTTGAACCATCCAGGTTATTATCGGTCTTTCACTCTGAATCCTTTCACAAGTTCTGTCATTACACTTCATTTAATGCTGTCATGCAGGAGCCATACCTTGATGTTGGTGCTATATCTTTGTCAATTTGACCATGACCACCATGCCCATTGTAATTCTTGATTTCACTTTGTTACTCTACAGGGGTTAGACAATGAAACTGAAACACCTGATTTTAGACCACAATAATTTATTGATATGGTGTAGAGCCTCCTTTTGCGGCCAGTACAGCATCAGTTCGTCTTGCAGAGTGGTCAGAGGGATTTTAAGCCATTCTTCTTGCAGGAGAGTGGCCAGGTCACTACGTGATGCTGGTAGAGGAAAACGTTCCTCCAAAACACCCGAAAGTGGCTCTTGATACATCACAAAGACTTGCTGTCTTGGTCACAGATGCGCCAGCAAGACGTGCACCAACAATTTG
>JAOUQV010000040.1:14284396-14301685 GCA_028565295.1 Aspidoras spilotus
AAGTGTCAGGAGTGATGTGTGATAAAAGGGTTGCAGCAAAAGTGAAAGGAAAGGTTTATAAGAGAGTAGTGAGACCATCATTGTTGTATGGTTTGGAGACAGTGGCACTGCTATATACTTTAAATAAACCAGTTCACTCAGTCGAATTATTGTCATCCCAATGATTGTCACCTTATTCAAATTTCACCTTCCACTTATCTGCTGATCCTAAAGGTTCACATACTTTTGCTACTCTCTGATATATAATATTGGATTATAAGTGACAGAGTCTTTTCTTTTTTCTTTGAATTCTGAGACATCCCCATTCAGTGGTATTGCCTCTTATTGCCTCGTCCCAACTTTTTTGAGATGTGTTGATGTGTCATAAAATTGTAAATGAGTCAATACTTGGCATGAAATTTAAAAATGTTCCACATTCAACATTTGATATGTTATCTATGTTTTATTGTAAATACAATATCAGTTTTTGAGATTTGTAAATTATTGCATTCCGTTTTTATTTAGTTTATACTTTATCCCAACTTTTTTGGATCGGATTTGTACAATATCATTATATTATGTACCACTTGATGACCTTATTTCTGCATTTCTATAGCAGTGTTGTTTGTTTGTTTGTTTTAGCCGGTTGATTTACCCTGGTGTGGTGACCTTCATTATTGCCACCTTTACATTTCCTCCAGGCTTTGGCCAGTTTATGGCTGGTGAGGTACGTTGTTCTGTCTGTGATTCATTCAAAAGCTATAATTGGTTTGTAGTTTAGTGCATGCGATGAGATCTATTTTGAAAACCTTACAGTTTGTCTTCCTTGCTATCTATACAGCTGATGCCAAGAGAGTGCATTAACTCTCTGTTTGATAATTTTACGTGGACAAAAATCTGGGACCCCACGTTGGAACCTGGTCTGGGCCGCTCCACTGCCTGGTTTCATTCACAAATCAGCGTCTTCATTATTCTTCTCCTGTTTTTCATTATGAAGGTGAACACAGTAACACATGTTATGTGCTAACAAACAGCCAAACAAATAATATATATATATATATATCACCCTAATAATAATATATTAATGTAGACTCATCAACATATAATCAACAGTCACAATTAATTACAATTTTCTTCTATTTCAATGATGATTTCCAATCTTTATAAAATCGTTCATTAAAAAGCAGAAGTATCATGAACCTTTTTTCCTCTTTTGTTTCTCTTTTTTTCTCAAATTCCCCTGCATCAGTTTTGGATGTCTGCTGTATCAACAACAATGCCAATTCCATCGGGCGCCTTCATGCCTGTCTTTATACTTGGTCTGTATATCTTAGTGAGATTAGGCATAAAATTCGTTCCATTACTTTTCACAGTAACAACATACAGGGGTTAGACAATGAAACTGAAACACCTGGTTTTAGACCACAATAATTTATTAGTATGGTGTAGAGCCTCCTTTTGCGGCCAATACAGTGTCAGTTTGTCTTGGGAATGACATACAAGTCTTGCACAATGGTCAGAGAGATTTTAAGCCATTTTTCTTGCAGGATAGTGGCCAGGTCACTACGTGATGCTGGTGGAGCAAAATGTTTCCTGACTTGCTCCTCCAAAATACTCTTGATACATCACAAAGACTTGCTGTCTTGGTCACAGATGCGCCAGCAAGACATGCAACCAACAATTTGTCCTCTTTTAACCTCTGGTATGTCACCCATAATGTTGTGTGCATTGCAATATTTCAAGCAAAACTGTGCTCTTACCCTGCTAACTGAACCTTCACACTCTGCTCTTACTGTTGCAATGTGCAGTTAATGAAGATTGGCCACCAGGCTTGTCCAATTTAACCATGAAACCTCCCACACTAAAATGGCAGGTGTTTCAGTTTTATTGTCTAACCCCTGTATTTGATGGGGGTAAAACCTGCCTGACTCCTATACTGAATTACTATGTAGGAGCTGCATTTGGTCGCTTGGTGGGAGAAATTATGGCCACACTTTTTCCTAACGGTATTCTCTTTGATGGTATTGTCTACCGAATCCTACCTGGAGGCTATGCTGTAATTGGTCAGTAAATGTTCATCACTCCCTTAGTTTATCTTGTGTACAGCAATTTTTGTTTATATTTAGTTAAAAGTTTGGGTGTCTAGGTGCCGCTGCCATGACCGGTGCAGTCACACACACAGTGTCGACAGCAGTGATCTGCTTTGAGCTGACTGGACAAATCTCTCATATTCTGCCCATGATGGTGGCCGTAATCCTGGCTAACATGGTGGCACAGGGCCTGCAGCCGTCTCTCTATGATTCCATCATCCAGGTCAAAAAGCTACCCTATCTTCCAGAGCTTGGTTTTGGCCACATCAGGTATTTATACATGCTTCAAAAAACATCTCATTGAGCTCTTCTCCATTATTTTATTTGTTTTGATTTTCATTCAGCTCTATTTAATCTGAAATCTCTGACATGTATTTTTTCCAGTAAGTATAATATCTGTGTGGAGGACATCATGGTGAAGAAGGTGAAGTTTTTGGCACCTCAGACTACGTACCGTGAGCTTCTTCATCTTCTGCAGATGACTACTCTCAAAACAATACCAGTTGTTGATTCTAAAGGTGTGTGGGTGTTTTTACTAATAAACAATTTGCTGCCTGGAAGAAAAATAAATGGGACAAATGTTATCCAACGCTGATCTGGACATTTCCAGTATTAGCAGTTTAACAGTTGAGCTCAGCGATACTGAGTATACTGTAAAAGGAGCATCAACCAAAGGCTTTGTCTTGATAGGCACCACTGCATTTATGGAAGATTGTTCAGACAGTTCAAAAACACTGATTGCTAAGAACTCCATAATATGATAAAGAGTCTGAAAAATCTTGTGGTGTAAAGGCCAAGGGCAGAAAATGCTGCTAATACTGCATGACAATCAAGCGGTCAAGGACAATCAAGGACGCTTCTGTTATTCATTATATCCCCGCACAGGTGTGTGTAATGGGGTTTGCTGATTCTGAGGACAGCACGGTTTGTTAAAGTAACTAAGCTAAAGTAATACAGTGGGTTGTTGGTAAAGTAACTAAGGTAACTAAAGGATTAATGTGTCTACATGTGTTTTAGATGCCTTAAAGCTTTGTGAACTTTGTTTTTGTTATTCTTCATCTCAGTTCATGTTCTCACAGCGCATTCACTGTTCGGTTTTGTTTGTCTGTTTTTTTATCATGGCTTATGTTCAAGCTCTCATGTATTGCATGTCATCTGATGACGCGGCACATGGCATCGGCAGACTCAACTGTTTTTTGAGTCTGATGCATGTATTCATTTCTATATTAAATTATATTTTGCAAACAGATTTCATTTTGTCATTGAAAACATTAAAAATCCTTTATTTGTGCTTTTTTTGTCTCTAAAACAAAGGCTTATCAATAATACATCAGTGTATTTATCAATCATTTATCAGTGTAGAGTTATAGGATTTATCAGTTTATATTGATAAACTAATATATTTACTTTAAGTGAACATTGACATAACATCAAACCTCTGTCTTTAGATTCAATGATCTTGCTGGGGTCTATTGAGAGGTGTGAGCTTCAGGCAGCCTGTGACTGGTGGCTATCTGCAGAAAGGCGGATTACTAGCCAATGTCAGGCGATGCGCAGTCCAGGGTCAGTGGTCAGCTGGGAGTCTTTCAATTTGGTAGATGAAGAAGGAGGGGAGGATAACAAGGAAAAGGTAAGATTGGGGTCATGATTGATTTACACAATGTAAAAAAATACCATGACAAATATCAACAGTGTTCTGATCTGGCTTCTTATTCAAGCTAGTTGAAAGGTGTTTACTGTTATGGCACTCTTTTAAATATTTGCAGGAAAACACAATCTCTGAGGAACAGAACGGCCCACCGGTCATGGTGGGGGAGTCCACAAGTTACACAGAACCTGGGGAACCTGGCTCAGGTGTGGGATTTGTATTGCATTCTCTTTTATTTACAATACTTATAAATAAAGTTGTCTTAGATCTTAGATCTACTTCATAACACACTGCATTCTCAGAGCTATGCTCTATCCCCCTATTACTTTTCTTCTAAATGTACTGCAGGCCCTTTTTACAATTGATCTAATCCCATTCTCAAATGCACAGAAGACATTTTGACAATTTGTCCCTGGTTTATATAAACTGCGAGCCCATTCCTCTGCTTTCCCATTTCATTTATTACTGAAACTGCCCAATATGACTGGTCAGATTATTTATTGCTGCATATGCTTTGATTATTGCTTGGATCTAGACTATTCATGTCTAGACTGTTCTTATCATTTGATGACAGGTGTATTCAAGATTATGAGGAGCGCCATTCATCGCCTCTTGTCAAACTCATCTTCATCACAGCAGGCTGAGGCACAGGTGTGGCTCACACATACTTATAAAAGGCAATTAAGATGAAAGTCTGTATCAGAAAAATAACTACAATGGCCCGGTTGATCTTTTGATATGAAATAGTAGTGCAATCTAGCTACTGTATGGTTTTTCCCTTTGGAAAATAAACTTGAGCTGAACTTGGCTTGTTAAGCAAAAGGCTTAAAAAGGATTTTAAGAAGTCTTAACTGTATAACTGCAACACTAGGTGGAGACAAATTCAAGTATTTTCTTATATTGCATTTTCAGCAGCATGTGCCATATGTAGGCAATTGCTGCTTTCAAGGCCACTGATCCAACGTTTCTCCCACTAAACATAACATTTGTTATATTTATTACAGTTTTACTGTACAGTATTTATATCTGTGAAGTAGGATAACATTATGTCCTTATTTTTAACATGATCTATATAGCCATCATTTTGTGTTTATATTCGTGTTGTCCTTCTGCCACTTGTCCTATTTCTTATCTTTTCACAAAAGTGGAAAACCAAGCCTTCTTTATGTCTCTTTCAAGGATACATTTCCTGCTCCTGTAACAGAGAGCATGAATCCAGATGAGGTGAAGTGAATGATTCTTTTATTTCGTTGTCTCTATTCTGTCATTATATAATTATCGCTGATGCAGCTTCTGATTGGCTTGTTCAGATCAAAGCTTGGGAGGACGCTGAGCTGGATAAGCCCATTGATATTGATCAGATTCGCATCGATCCCTCCCCGTTTCAGTTGGTGGAGAAAACTTCACTGCATAAGGTAGCTTCACATAAATATGCAGGCTGGAACAGCGGTACTACACTCACTTGTCACTTTATTAGCTACATATATTAAATAGCTTTTTAGAACAAATATTTAATAAGCCAATGGCCGCGTTTAAGCATGTAGAGACGACTTGCTGAAATGCTAACCGAACATTAGAATGGGGAAGAAACATGATTGAATTGACTTTGAACGTGGAAGAGTTGTTGGTGCCAGACGGGCTGGTCTGAGTATTTCAGAAACTGCTGATCTACTGGGATTTTCTCACACAACCTTGTCTAGGGTTTTCAGAGAAGGGTCTGAAAAAAATATCCAGTGAGTGGAAGTTGTGTGGATGAAAATGCCTTGTTCATGTCAGAGGTCAGTGGTGAATAGGGAGACCCTAGGTTTGAGATGATAGAAGGCAACAGTAATTCAAATAACCACTCATTACAAATAAGGAATGCAGAATCCCATGTCTATTCTAAGCATGACTCAAGGAATTAAGGCAGTTCTGGACAGGGTCCCAACATTTTACTAGCAAGGTGTAACTAATAATGCGGCAGGGGAGTGTAAGTTAACAAATAAAGCTTTAATACCAACTACTGAACTAAAGATACACTATGTATACTGTATTTATACCTGTGTTGCTCGTGCTTTAACATCAGAACCCCAGTTGCTAAAACATTTTCCAAGCATCTGCAAAAAGTAATTTTATTAGATGAAACAAACATTAATTATTGTCATTTCATACACATACATACATGTTTCTCTGTCTCTCACTTGCAGACACACACACTTTTCTCTCTGTTGGGTCTCAGTCATGCCTATGTCACCAGCATAGGTAAACTAGTGGGTGTTGTAGCACTTAAAGAGGTGAGTCTTGCTCATATCATTTATCTTTTTCTATATTTCCCACTGATTGTATCAGAACTATGAAGTCCTTTCTGTGTGGATTTTGCATGATGTCTGCATGAGTTTCCTCTGTGTGCTCCAGTTTTCGCTCAAAATCAGCCTCTAAATTGCCCATAGTGTCTGTACGTGTTTATTGTGTGCCTTCTATGAGGGACTGGTGTCATGTCTAGGGTTCTTCATGCCTACCAGCTTGGCACTGACTTCTCCGCAACCCCAAATAGGATTAAGTGGGTACAGAAAATGAATGAAAGTATTTGATGGTAGCACAGCAGTTAATATTGTTTTCAGACAGCTCCAGATTGTGAGTTCAGGAACTATGTTGATTTTTTTTGTCCTCCTTGCAGAATGGCTATTTTGACTGAGTGTGAATGAGTATATGCATGTTGCCATATGTTTACACACAAGTGTGAACATTGTATTTATGCCACAGCTTCAGAAGGCCATAGAAGGTTCAACTCGCAGTGGTGTGCGCCTGCGCCCCCCTCTGGCCAGTTTCAGAGACGCCAGCCGTAAAGCCAAGGAGCACACCCAGCCAACGTCTGTCCCCTCTTCTCCTACTCGAGACAGAGAGCTGTGGAGGGAGGGAGAAAAGAACGAAATGAAAGACGAAGAGCCCAAGTTGGCAGAGTCCGAAGAAACAGTGTGCCAGTGCAGTACAGACAGCCACAGCAAAAGTTCCGATAATTCAGCTCAGGGGAAGATGTCTCCTCCCTCTTCTCCTTCCATCCCTCTTTCATCACTCCGACCTCTGCCTGATCAGAAGACAGATGGAGAAAGAGATAGTGAGGATGAACTGGTTTAAAGACTGTCTAATTATCCACAAACCTTTATAAACTTAGCCCACACTACCGGGGGGTCTGTTGAGACTCCGGTGAGCTTCGGCTGCAGATGGACTAAAATGATATACGTGATGTGTAGTTTTTTTTACATTTTTCTACATTTAACACTTATCTCTTGTGCTCATGCCCTTCCCCCACTGTCTCAGGCCATTGTAGGCCATTGTATCTAAAAAGCTACAGTTTTGTTTTTCTCTTATTATGCTGATCGATTGTGATATTCATTATTATTAAATTATTATAATGAAATTACTACCAGTGTCCTCAAATGTCTTTAAAATACACTCACATGCCACTTTATTAGGCACACCGGTTTAATTACTTGTTAACACAAATATCTTATCAGCCAATCATATGGCCGCAACTTAATGCATTTAGGCATGTAGAGGTGGTCAATACAACTTACCGAAGTGCAAAATGAGCATCAGAATGGGGAAGACAGGTGATTTAAATGACTTTGAATATGGCATGTTGGTGCTGGTCTGAGTTTTTCAGAATCTGCTGATCTACTGGAATTTTCATGCACAACCTTGTCTAGGATTTACAGGAACGCTAGTCAGAAAAATATAAAATATCCAGTTAGCTCCAGTTGTGTGAATGAAAGGGCCTTGTTGATGTGAGAGGTCAGTGAAACATGGGGTTTAATATGAAAGAAAGGCAACAACGTTACAACCAAAGAATGCAAAATATCATCTCTGTTTAAAGCATGCCACGAAGAATTAAGGCAGTTCTGAAGGAAAAAGTGGGTCCAACATTTTCTAGCAAGGTCTACCTAGTAAAATGGCATAGTGAGTGTATGTTTTATTGATAAGGATTTTAATTTTGCTTATTTATTATTATTATTATTAATATTATTATTGTTATTATTATTATTGGTTATAGACTTTGCTTCATTTTGAGATTTAAGAACATTGCATTGTTTCAGAAAATAAATACAACACGGAATAAATTGTTCTTTGTTTATTAGTTGTTTTTTTTTATTATTGTTATTTTGGGGGTTGTAGAACAGGATGGATTATTCGTCTATGGTCAGGGAGGATTTTTTTATCTCGTGCAGGAAAAAGGAGGAACGAGAGTGTAAGACCGTGACAGAGAGAGAGAGAGAGAGAGAGAGAGAAAAAGGTGAAAGCACACTGGAAGAACCATGTCATAAGACCTTTCAGACAAGCATGCATAGATATAAGTATCATAGATCAAATTCCCACTTACACTTACTCAGAAAGAACAAATCCAAACGAATTCTGTCTGTTTAGAACATATTTGGATCGTTTGTCACACAGCTGAATTTTATACTTGCGGATGATGATCACAGACACAAAACAAATCACAGATAGAGATTAAAATAAATAAATAAATAAATGAATAGAACAGTTTACAAAGTCATTCCCATTAATTGTTATTTAAAGATGGCAGTGGAGTCATAAAAAAAATATGCACTAATAACCAAAGGAATACATTTGGTTTGTGATGATTATTATATCTATCCATATTTCTTATCTTACAGTACATACAATACAATAAAATACCTAGCAGGAAATGACAACTCTTCTGCTTTTGAGGAAGTGAGGAAGTTTATTTTGTATAATAATTTCTTGATGATTTGCTCAAAGCCATTCTCCAAGCCTTTTTATGATGAGTCAAACCCTGCTGTTTAAACCAACATACAGTTAGCGTGCATGTTGATTTTGGCTGAACTTAGGCTTAAAGCCGATCGAATTCAAGGTATCAGATCAGTTATGCCAACTAAAACGATTATGTGCCCCATTTTCTATTTTAATTGCACCAGCATCACAGACAGGAAAGTACTGCAAAGTGCAGTACGTGAATTTTGGCTTAAGTTTCCCTCTTGAATTTTTTTCGACACACTTTTATATTTCCTACATCATCCATTGACTTAAAAAAAACATATCACCTTTAAAAAATATGCAGCTGAACAAATGCCCTTCTTTCACGTGTGTGTGTGTGTGTGTGTGTGTGTCCAGTAAATAATATATGAATTTGCTGGCTTACAAAAGAGTGATGTCATTTCCACTCCACTACACCGCTTTATGAAGTTCTCTCCCAAAATAACTGTTAAATAAATAAAAATAAATAAATCATCACATGGTATTAACTCAGTGCTATTGTCTGCCAGGCACAATGACTGGACAACAGTGGAAGCTCCATAAAGTTGAGTTTCATAACAACTCTAGAAGAAACACTGACAAAAATGAAAGTCTTATAAACCACTGGCTCTTGTGTCGCTACTGTCATGTGAGCTTAATTACATACTGTACATCCACTCTAATGGTAATATAGTTAATAGTTAATAGGTAACCATAGTTAATAAAATGCTTAGTAAAAAGCCTCAAAGAGGTACAGAAACGTATGTGTACACTCACACTCATAAAAACTTCCAAAGTTTCCAGTCTTCATGCCTGTCTCAGGATCTCCGCTGAATCACATGTTCACATCATATCCTGCTCTGAATTCTGTACAAAAATAAGCATTATCCCAACATTGTGTAAATAAATCAATCAATGAATCATAAGTCAAATAATGTATATATATATAATGTATATATATATATATATAGCACAGGCCAGGATATGCAGCAGGCCGTGTTAGTTCTGTTAAATTGATCACACACACATATCAAGAATAAGTGAAGGAGATATCCACTGTGTCTCCTTTGCCTTGTACTATCTGAGCTCATACACAGACAGATCAGACAGCACGCGGGTGTCCAGACAAGGCGCTGTTGTATCCAGTAACCATGATGAACAGGAAGACGCCTATAGTTCATTCTTATGGGCCTGAGTTCTTTATGAGGTCACTTCTTGTTCTTTCTGAATCCAGCACATTAAACAGTTAAAATGTTGCCAGATAATACAGTCATGCCTCTTGTTGATTTATTTACATACAGTATGTTGAATGCAATGACAGTTATGTCTAGTGTGTTTAAAAGTCCAGCAGTAAAGTAAGTGGTGTGGAAAAAGAGACATGTTCAGACACAGTATAAAAAATAAAGAAATAACCAAAAGGCATTAGCTTACGGAAATGTCACTGAAAAATTCGTAAAAGAATGGGTTTTTTTTTCGTGTCTTTGATTTTCTTTGCCAGTAATGCAGCATTTTTTGTCACTCTTACTTGTATACTTGCATGTCTTCATATATTGTAGTCCATTCCAACTTTTTATGTTCAAATACAGTTCATGGACATTCTTTGAACAAAAGTGCAATTGAACAAATAAAAAAATGCAAACAAAAAGTGTAAATTACGGTCCATTTTCTGACATTCTGTCAGTTGTATGTTGAAGGTACATTCAGATGGGCGTAGATTTGCCCTCAGGATGGTACCAAAGGCTCTGCACCTCTGTGCCTTAATCACTTAGCCAAGCAAAACGTTTGTATCAGTGATAAGCCCAGAGTAGAAAGGCTCAGTGCAAATACTTGTACTTTGCTGTGGGACGTCATATTACACAGTCATATACAGCATACATGCCGTAGGTGACCCAGACAAGGAAGCACAAACAATCATCTGCAGCACAGTGTGAGTATCTATGCTGTTTGCGTATTCACTAATAAAAGTAATAAAAGAAAACTTCATATGCTCACTTTAAATGAATAGCCACCCCCCTTATAATTGTTATAATTAACTATAACTTATAATTATCCTATCATTAATGAATTTGATGATGCTCAAAATTTGCTTACTGCAGGTATTGTTAATAAGATACAGGCCAATCTCAATCATGATGTGTCAAATACAGTATGTGCATGCAGATCTATAGGATAAAGAAAGCTCCTGCTCCATGGGTGTTCCAAAAATGTTACTTTCAGTGAAATCTGGTAAAATTAGCTTTCGGTGGTATCAGTTTTGCTTATAATGATCTGTTATCGGATCAAAATGGGTTGAATGAAACTCAGCTGTATTTATAGTACACCTTGCTTTAATAGAAATTGTAATTTTGGGCTGTATTGATCTGGGATGTTTACTATTTTGTACTTTAGCTTTACTACCGATTCTTAGAAAAGAGTAGCAACCATGTATTAAATAGCATGCATGTATTTAACCTTTGTTCAACCTTTTGTCTATACTCATCCCTCCGAATCCCTTTGTGCATATCTTGTATACATTCTCTCTCTCACGCTCCCTCTCCCTCCTCTGCTCCTTTCCAGAAGTGTAGTGTTTGTTAGCCAATGCTGTCATTTTCTCCTTCTTTAGTATCTGAAGTCACACGGGATCACTCACAAATGAGAGCCTCTTTAAAAGTGACAGGTCAGTTTAAATAGTTGATTATGTAGCATCAAATGTTGATCAAAATCAGTTTTGTTCTTGTATCTAACACTCATTTTGTTGCCATGGCATTGACCGGTGAGGATTCGGACTCCTCCTCTTTTTCCTCCAGCATTTCATTAACAGACGGTGAGACATCATAAGGTTTCCATTCTGTGACTGATTCCCCAGGGACCTGTCCTGGACTGCTTCCTCCTGCTGAGGTCACTTCCTCTCTCTGTGCAGCTGGGGAAGGAGCTAAAGTCACTGGCTCAGGTTCGATGCATAATGTTACCTGTTCCTCCTGAGTTGAGGGGAAAAAAAGGAAATAAGGCGTTTATTGTGTATGAATATAAACACTGTATATACTGTATACCCCATGTTTTTTTCAAAAAATGCTAGTGAACCAAAAAACACTATAAATTGTTTTTATTTCAATACAAATGGAAATAGAATATAAAAATAGAATGTGACACAAATGTGGCAAAATCCGAAAAAAAACTCCATGAAGCAAGAAACATTGCTTCATGCCTTTGTTGCTTCTACGTTGGATTACTGTAATGCCTCGTTGCCTGTATGCTCCGGCAGGTAACTATAACATGTGATCACATCATCCCTGTTTCAATCATATTTCAAAATATGGAATTCTCATTTGTTTTAAACCTACTAACTTGTGTACAGTACTTTGGCTAACTAAGGTTGAGCACCTCACCTTGATCTCTTCCTCTTCTTGAGCTTCCAGTAAAGGTGAATGTTCTGTTCCCATGTCTTCGGATGACGCTGTGAGATTTCCTTCAGGGGCTGTACCCACACCTATATAGCCCCCTACCTCTGCCTGGTAGGTCTCCGTAAGCCCTGCCCCCCACAGGTCCACCAGGGGCGGGTGGGTAAGTGGTGGTAGACTGTGAATGGTGCTGTTAGGCGTAGCCTGTAACGACTGAGTGGCACTGTGTAGTCTATGTTCCAAAAACTGGAAACAGAAGGTAGTAAGAAAGAAAGAATGTAAATTATAATGTATTTTTTACATTTAGTCGGGCAATAATATGAAAACTGATTACACTGTATATGTGTGATTTTTTTGTAAATATAGAAATGCAAAATCTGTGATATTCACATTATAAACAATTATTAATTTAACTTAATTGTGTTAAAAAAAAATAACCAATCTGCATGTTTAAGTTTGGGGATAAAATGGAGTAAAAAAACAGCAGGAATGTTGGACCAAAGACATCAGTGTTAAGAAGAATATAACCAACTGTTGACCTATTGTAGTTGTGGACCTCAGAGAGAGAGAGCGAAAAAGAGAGAGAGAGATACTCATAAACTCTAACAAGCAGTGAGTAGGGTATATTTTAAACTTGATGCACAGTAATTAATAGGTAGGTTTTCTATCTAAAGGTTTGTTTATTTTTAATGCTGCTATGTTGGTGCTTATAAAGCTATGCTGTAGAATTTAAATAAGCAAAAGTGTAAGATTGCTCCCATACCGTGGTATAACAGGTGAACCATCAACAAACAACCAGCCGAACTACAAACAGTAGCCGGACATGTGTGGTAGTTCCAAGAGGTGAGAATACAACTACAAACCTGATTCCAAAAAAGTTAGGGCAATGTACAAACTGTAAAAATGCAATAATTTACAAATTTCAAAAACTGATATCATATTCACAATAGAACATAGACAACATATCAAATGTCGAAAGTGAGACATTTTTTAATTTTTTGTGAACAGTGTAAAATTGCAAAGAGTTTGAACATATCATCATTCACAGAGCATAATATCATCAAACGATTCAGAAAATCTGGAAGAATCTCTGTGTATAAGGGTCAAAGGTGAAAAAACCATACTGAGTGCCTGTGATCTTCAGACACTTAGACGGCACTGCATCACATACAGGCATGCTTCTGTACATAAAACACAAAATGCGCTCAGGAATATTTCCAGAGAACATTATCTTTGAACACAATTCACTGTGCCATCCGCTGTTAAAACTCTATAGTTCAGAGAAGAAGAAGTATCTAAATAAGCTCCATAAGTGCAGAGGTCTTTTCTGGGCCAAGGCTCATTTAAAATGGAAAATTGTTCTGTGTCCAGACAAATAAAAATTTGAAGTGTTTTATGGAAATCAGAGATGCCGTGTCATTAGGACTAAAGAGGATAAGGAAGACCGAAGTTGTTATCAGCACTCAGTTCAGAAGCCTGCATGTCTGATAGTATGTGGTTGCATTTGTGTGTGGCATGAGCAGCTTACACATCTGGAAGGACATTATCAATGCTGAAAGGTATATCCAGGTTCTAGAGCAACATATGCTTCCATCCAGAGAACGATTCTTTCAGGAAAACCACATACTTCATCAATTACAGCATCATGGCTGCGTACAAGAAGGGGCAACTTGAGCAACTTTTACAGACTGTTGTAAAGAGAAAAGGGGGTGTCTCACAGTGGTAAACATAGCCTTGTCCCAACTTTTCTGAGATGTGTTGTTGTCACATAATTAAAAATCACATAATTTTCTTTTTAAATGATACATTTTCTCAGTTAAAACATTTGATATGTCATCTATGTTCTATTCTGAATAAAAAATGGAATGTTGAAACTTTCATATCATTGCATCCCGTTTCTATTTACAATTTGTACTTTGTCCCAACTTTTTTGGAATTGTGTGTATATATAGCTAGGCAAATTGTTGGAGCTACAGCAGATGTCTTTGAGCGATTTGCATATAAAGGGATATTTGCCACTTTGTGCGTTCTGTTTTTCCTAATCCAGAGATGTAATAATCCGTTCCGAATCAGAGTAAACCCATTAATCAGTTCCTAATCAGTGTAAACCAATATTTGCTAACATTTGTTTGATAGGTAGGAAGCTAGTTGTCTAGATATTGTTTGCTAGACACTTGAATAATAATCTGAATTTAGTAGTAAATTAATATCATATTTCATATCAATTTTATAATATATAATACACCATAATTGCTATGGTTTTCATTTTAGCAAGATAAGAAGCTAGCCGACAATTTTATTTTAGAAGATATTGTGCTTGTTGTTAGCTTAAATGTTTTGCTGAGGAAATACAAAAAAATGTCAGATTTAAAACTAGTCTGGAAAGTAATATAAAACATTTTTAAAAACTTTCTCATTTTCTGTGATCATGGACGATAATCTTGTGCAAACAAGAAAAAAATGTCAGTTCGAACTTTGAGTTGCCAAAGTTTCATGACACTAGCTAATTCAATTTCAGGATACTTTGCTCAATTGAGCATCAAATCATTGTCAATATTCACCTACAAACTGGATTATACAGTAGCTCCAGCAAGTGCTAGTTCATGTGCCTTTCAACATTGCTAGCATTGCTTTTGGTAGGATCACCTGTTGCTGTTGCTGATACTGCAGTATCTGTTGTTGCTGGTATTGCTGTATCTGCTGCAGCTGCTGTATCTGGTGTAATTGGTTCTGGTGTTGTTGGATAAACTGCTGCTGATGCTGCTGTGTCAACAAGTGAGCTGCAGCATTTCCATCATAACCGTTATCGCAGGAAGCGCCACCAGCCATGACATAGGAGCCGGTGGCTGGAGAGGCAACTCCTGACTGCTCGTTGCTGATTGGCTCCCAAGCATCTGAAGAGGAGAGGCAGTAGAGCCCCTGTGAGACATAGGTGTGAGGCCACACCTCTGCAGAGGAGTGGTGTAATATCTGGTCTGAAATAAAAAAAAAAAGAATTCTTTCTATAACCGGTTCATATCTCTATAAGAATATTAAATTGTACAGCCATAATTATTATTATTATTAGAATTCTTTCATGTACATTGAATAAGATTAAGCCATTTTTCAGCTTTTCAAATTCCTTCCAGTAATCTTTCACTGAATGCACTACACGATCTAATGAATAATGTACAGATTATAAAAAAGCACATATGGTATAAATGTTTTACAACGGTTTTCTGATATCACTCAATTCTCATTCCCAATTCTCAGTGACAAATGCCGGTCATTTCACACTTTTCACATGTTTTTATCTGTTAGGCATAGAATTCTAAATTAACCTTGGGTGGAGTAAAAAGCATTCAACTGATATAAAGATCATTAAACACCTACAGTATATCATCTTAAATATATTTACTGTAGATTGTAGGGTACTGTTAAAGACATAAATGAATAAATGAATGAATTAATGAAAAGAATCACGGATAAAGATTCACTGCATATCTTGGCCCTTGCTATTTTGGTCTCAGTATGCTAATATTGCTAATATTTTGATCTCGATATGCTAACATCTTAATTCTAATAATGATCGGACATTGTATAAATATAAGCAAAAACAGAATACGATGATTTGCAAATCTACAGTTTGTCACTTCATCTACAAGTGCAAGTTAAAATTCCACCATGCATAAAAAACCATATATCAACAACTCAGTTTCATCTGAGATGGACATATCATCATCGCAAAGTGGAAAAAATGTCCTGTGGTCTGACGAGCCCATATTTCAAATTATTTTTCAAAATCAAGCAATGTTGTGTCCTCTGGGCCAAAGAGGAAAAGGACTGTCCACATTGTTATCAGGGCAAGTTTAAAAGTCAGCATCTCTGATGAAAGGTACATACAGGTCGTGGAGCAACATATGCTGCTATCCAAGCAACGTCTTTTTCAGGGACTTCCCTGATTATTTCAGAAAGACAATGCCAAGTCACATTCTGCACATGCTAAAACAGCGGAGCTTCATAGTAAAAGAGTGTACTAAACTGGTCTGCCCGCAGTCCAGACCTGGTGGAGCATTATGATGCACAAAATATGATAATGGAGACTCCGGATTGCTGAGAAACTGAAGTTGTACATCAAGCAAGAATGGGACTTTCAACCTACAAAGCTTCAACAATTAGTATCCTCAGTTCCCTAATGCTTATTGAGTGTTTTTTGAAAGGAAAGTTGCTGTAGCACAGTGGTAAACATACCCCTGTCTAAACTTGTTTGGAATGTGTTTCAAGCAACACATTCAAAACAAGTGAAAATTTGCAAAAAACAATATATTTTATCCATTTGAACATGAAATATAGTGTCTTTGTAGTGTATTCAGTTAAACATAAGTTGAAAAGTATTTGCAAATCACCATATTTTTTTTATTTATGTTTAATACAACATTCCAGCAGGAATACATTTTATTTTCTATACTATTTTCTTTTTCAATCAATAATTGCCTTTGTATTAATTGTTTGTAATTTTTATCTATAGTCTGTGCTGTATTGTTTAAGAAGACTTCGCATTGCATGTAAAAAATACCTCGGCTGGTGATGCTCTCCTGATTGGCCTCGCTCAGATGGGCAACACTGCCTTGGTTGGAACCTGCACTCATGCTTTCTCCATCCATGGAATTCCAAGCTAACAACGTGGCTTCAGATATTGCAAACTGCTGCATAACACCTTAAAGAATGAAGATGCACAAGTAAGCAGCTAACACTGTTATTAGTCAAACAGACAGATAGATGACTTTTTAATGTGTGTATTACAGCATCTTAAATACAGCAAACAAAGATTTTAGTACAATAAATTGTATTGTATATATAAATCTATTAATCTTATTATAAGACCCTGGTAATTATTGTGTCATAAAATGAGTTTTGTCTTATCTGAAAATGTATTGACGATGCTTGTGGTATGATCTAATCAATGTGACATGGCAAATTATTTAAAAAACTCAATCAGTTATTTATTCATTTTCTAGACCCACTTAATCCTAGTTTTAGTGTCAAATAGAAACCCGGCAACTACTGTATGGGCACAAGGGCAGGAACAACACTAAACAGGGCGCCAATCCATCATATGGCACACACATTCACACACTAATGGACAATGTAGAGAGACCAATTAATCATGCATGTCTTTGGAATGTGGGAGGAAACCGGATTACCTGGAGAAAACCCGCTCGAATATGGGGAGAAGCCAACCCGGGGCTTGAACCTGGGAACTTTTGCTGTAAGGCCACAGCACTATCCACTGTGCCACTGTGCCCTCTTTGGTTAATAAATTGAGTCCGGTATTGTAGCATCCCGTGATCCTGCGTCACATGACTCTGTTTTCGTGTTAACCAACTGAACCTTTGGACTAAATATGCATCATATGTACAGGGGTTAGACAATAAATCTGAAACACCTGGTTTTAGACCACAAT
>JAOUQV010000040.1:14363632-14375948 GCA_028565295.1 Aspidoras spilotus
TGTAACTTACAAATATAACTAAACAATTTTTATTAACGTGTTCTTGTGATGTATTTGACTGTACACATATTTGTAGAGCGGACAGATCCACACGTACCGCGTTTCTGATTACATACTGCAAGATAAAGATTTCTCATTTCACAATATCAAGACCTACTACATGCCATTTCTTTTCCATGAGGTGGCACAATTTCTAACTATCAAAACTGCTCCAAACCTGTCCTGTCTGCACAGGGTGCACTTTAACCATTGCAAGACAGTGAACTCTGAGCCTTTGTCCACATAATATAGATAACAAAGACAGAGATCCAAACTAACAGTTAATCTATAACACACTTAAATACACAGGAGAGACTATAGAGGCATTTCACCTAACAAATCTGTAATAAAAATGTACAGTAGATGAACTATCAGTGAAATATAACGTAAAAAGCAATTTGCTGATGAAAGAGAAATAAGATAAACCATTGTAATGCCATTTTACACATGCCCAAATTACACAACACATTTGCACCCCTTGTATATACCTCCATTGCTCAGTCACGTTATATCTTATTTGCACTACTAACTTCGCAATATTATATGCTTTTATTGTTTATGTGTATATTTTTTGCTCTGTGTGCCATCAATTGCCCCCAGGGAATGGATAAAGTTTTCTAAATCTGTATCTGAATCTGAAACATGTCTGATTTCACTTGAACTTTCTGTCTTAGTTGTCAGTGAGCAAGGTGCCTTGTTCCAAACATTCCACTAGAGCAGATAACTGTATAAATAAAGTGTGTGGGGTTAGCCTTTAGGTTTTTATTTTTAGATTGGTCCTAGCCACTATCCAGCATAGTTGGCATAGAAGAGAAAAGGGGGAACCAGATCATACTAAATGCATGTTATCCAACTCAGTCAATGCTCATACCACAAACCAGTGCAAATTACTACATATGTACCATAAATAAAATAAAAGGATACATAAGGTGTATTTCAATAAAGCTGGCTAAAAAGAGTTTAAATATGCGCTCTATGTGTTGGAAATTATTCAGTAGTTCACAATACTCTTTAAGATGTCTATGTCTGAAGTTTAAGGAGAGTAAATTTGCCAGAATATTTTACATGTTTAAATGAAATTATTCTAATTGAGTTCTACAAATGAAAACCATATGCAAATTGTGTTATTTTATTAAAAGCAAATGATGCTTCTTTTTAGCAGTTACATACTGTATACATACTGGTCATGTATATTGATGTGTCCTGAGAAGGACTTACTAATTGCTTTATCTGAAAAAGGTTTCACAGTGTAGACGTGGGAAGGCACGTCCCTCCCTACAACTTTTGAAATATCGACTGGAGCTAATGCATTAAATGAAGTGCACAGTGTCCAACATAATTTGTTGATTGTCCTTTTTCATATTTCAATAGCCATAACATTTATCTCTTGCTGATAAAGATATTTATATTTCATTTTTTATTAGTAAACTTGCTTGCGATTCACTTAGCAGTTTGATGTATATTGGCACTAGGTTAGGTGCAACCTTAGCCTTACTAGCTATTTATCACAACAGATTTGTTGGGTTTGACCTTTTCCTGATATGTGACCTTAAGACCACTGAGGGAGCCCAAATGGCAGAGGCTTTGTCAGCACAAACATATAAGCACAGCAACTTCAGGCGACACATAGCACCTGCGAAAAAAAAACACAGTTCACGTCAACATGACAGTCAATACTCAAAAATTACCTATAAATGACAAATGGTTATTCCCAAACTTTTGCATGAACTGCACTTTAACACACAAACACAGTCATGTCTAAATGTATTTGTGAGGACAGTCCATATTCTTTTTAAATGTAGCCCAATAATGCTAGAACTTACCCTACCCCTTAATGAAAAAAAATATTTTTTACTCTTACTGTTTTTAATTGTTATATACTAAAAAAATAAACATTTTCCTTGTGAGTTCCAGCCAATAAATGCCCAAAAATACATGCTCCCCACACACACTACTGCATGTTCACTGATAGGAGATATACCAGTGCAGACGTCTCAGGGACAATGGTTTGAAGCATCCACATAGAACTCACAGGGTTGAGGGCAGTGATGAAGACATGCAAGTGAAGGAGGCGTGGCAGATTAAAAGTGAAGGGTCATGGTCTTTCTGGTAAATGTCACCACCACAGCAAGAGAGTGATTTGATCCCTTGCTCAGGCTATCTTGCAGTGTCTGTATGAAGCTTATGAGAAGGTCAAAGTTAGACAAGCATACTTACTTAAAATTGCACTCTCCAGACTGAGCTGAAGAGACCAGACAGAACTATTTCATCTCGAAATTCTCTAAATATATATAAATAAATGTATTTTTAAATACATACAATTCACATTTCTGTATAGTGAATTAAATCTAATAAAAATTACACTAGGAAAATTTACTGAGTTATATGGAATTTGGTCTTATATTAATGGTCTATATATCAATAAAATGCACAACTTCTATTTGGAACTAAAGGTTCAAACACACTGCATGTAACTCATTTAGAATTTGTTACATAACCATAAACGAGTCAAAAAACATTTTACCTGTGCTTCACTGGCAGAAATCAAACATGGCACCCAATTCCCCAGCGAAAAGGTGCGTCGTGATGCTCGCACCTGCAGGTCCCTGACTTTGATTTGCAGTATAGAAACACCATTGCATTATGGGAATTATCACTTCGATATTTGAATTTTGATTAATTAAATGAATACGCTCTTGGCTTGATCATATTTCTAGAACCCTGCAGCAGCGGAGATGTGTATTTCGGGTCCACAGCGTGACCTTGACATTAATAAGGGGCGGGGCGATTAGGGAGTTAAAGTTGGGGGCGTGACTAACACGAAACGCCAGAAATAAAACTTGGCTGGTGGAGAGTTCTCGCTTCACTCACACCAGTCTACAGACAGACAGACAGACAGACAGAGGTCTCTCACGGACGGTAACGAAATTTAACACTTGCTCAGTTATATGCTTAAGCTGCTAATTGTACTTGTGTTCTAATTTGCATTTAAACCACTGACCGAAGTAGCCAATAGATATGATTAAACATTTGTAGGCTGTTTGAATTCAATCATCTAATAGTTTCCTATATCGTGTAAGCTCAAATATTTTTGTCGTGCTGCGTTTATTCGTATACTGTATGTGTGTATGTATGTGTGTGTTTGTGTATGTATGTGTGTGTATATATAGATATATATATATATCTATCTCTTTACAATGCTTTCTAACAGAGTATGCACAGGTCCGAGTAGTCAGCGTGTAGGATACTTTGTATACTGACGATCCTGTTCATTCAATATAAAACTTCCCGTTTCACACCCCTACTCCCCCAGTAACTAATTTTCCCTTTTCTTTCAGAGGACAAAACCAAAGCAGACAAAATGGTTAAAGTCGGTATCAACGGGTAAGACACTTATTTTCCAGTTTACATTTGTAGCCAGACATGGGCCTCGACGGGAATTAATATGGACATCAAATGTCTTTAAAATATTTATTTGCTGTTGTCTCATGGATATTCTTAATGCTTTATCTTATGGCATGTTGGAGCTATACAGGTGAGGGTGGTAGTATAGGCTATAGCTTTGTCTGGCTGCTGTTGTTTAAAAGGCACTCTTAATTTCAGCCTGACAACTCTGCAAAAGTACAGCCATATGGCTTATGTGCATTGGCCTTTCAGAAGTTGAACATTTAGTTAAATAAACTGACCTATTGAACCTGGTTTTTCTGTGATATGGTGGAGCTGATTGAGTTGGTATCTGATTAACTAGATAATTTTTTAAATTTCTGTTTGCAGTGTTTTATTTCAGTAGTTTGATGTCTTTGAAACCTTCTTGTACCCTCTTTCAAAAGACATGTATGTGTATAACTGAAATATGACTGAGGCAGCAGCTGCAAGGCTCGAGTATGATGAGAAATGTGAGCCTGCTACATATCTCAGGGGTCATGGCTATATTCTTGTACAGTAAAGCTGGACCAAGGCTCCCCACACATAATCTTGGGATGTCTTTTGAATGCTTGTGATGGCAAATAATGTTCTGGTCAAACTGAGCAAACTCCTGCTATCTGATTTTGCTCATATGTTCTGCATTTGTCTTAGTTTCTAGATGCCCCTGACTGTCTGATTAGTTCATGTTAAACTGTAACTAGCTGTGCAGCATTGTTTGCTTCTCACTCCTACTCCTACAGGACTTTAATCTTTAGTCTATCTTCTGATTATGATTTTTTTTTTTCTCCCTAGCTAGCACTAGAAGTTGAAATCTCCCTATTGCATTTTAAAACCACCAAGCACTGTTATTGTGATAAGCCATATGTGGCATCTAGCTTCTAAGATACAGTTAAGTGAGGTGTAAAGGTAAGAGGTGTGAGCTGATTTGGAGGGCAATGGAAAGATTATCCTGCTTTTGATTAGAGTGCTTCTGCCATCTAGTGGCTGATAAGCGCCTTACTTTGTACTTTTCCTATGCATTTGTTTAGATTAACACCCAAGAATTTCTTATTCAGGACCCCAGCAGATGCTGGAGGCAATTTGGCATGCATTTGTGGGCCTTTTTTCAAATCCTAAACAGCATTTGGCACATGTTTCCTACATGTGTGTTGTGGTTATTGTGAAAGGCTGACTGACTTGCTTGACCATGTATAGTGTGGCTAAAAATGGAAAAGGCTTAGGCCTAACCTTGTGATGTCTGTTAGTAAGTTAGAGAAGCTATGTTCTGTATAGCTAACGTGCACTGAGTATAAATAAGACTGCGTTTCTATTACTTTCAGATTTGGTCGTATTGGGCGTCTGGTGACTCGTGCAGCCTTCCACTCCAAGAATGTGGAGATTGTGGCGATCAATGACCCCTTTATTAATCTGGATTATATGGTGAGTGTGGTTCTGCTCCGCCCCCCTCCCACCCTCCAATCATAGCTAGGTTGTAAATTGCTTAGATAATTCGATTTGTAATGATAATGGCGGCTTGATTTCTGTTTTGTCCTAAATTTATTTCTTTATTTTTTTCCTTCCCCCACCCTGCCCTCTGTCTTTCTACCTGTACAGGTTTACATGTTCCAGTATGACTCCACCCACGGAAGGTATAAGGGGGAGGTCAAGGCAGAGGGTGGCAAACTGGTCATTGATGGACATGTGATCACAGTTTTCAGCGAGTGAGTTGACTTTTATACTTGAATAGAGAATTCTATGCTATATGTTTTACTTTATTCCTAATTTGTGCAGGAGGGACCCAGCTAACATTAAATGGGGGGAGGCTGGTGCTGACTATGTTGTGGAATCCACTGGTGTCTTTACCACCATTGAGAAAGCCTCTGTAAGTACATATGCATTCAGATTCTAACTTGGACCTTTTTATCATAAATAGCTATATTATACTGTGTTGATGACACTACAAATTTCCTCTGGTTGGCTAATTGTTGTGATCACTCCTTAGGCTCACTTGAAGGGTGGTGCCAAGAGAGTCATCATCTCTGCCCCCAGTGCTGATGCCCCAATGTTTGTCATGGGTGTCAACCATGAGAAATATGACAAATCCCTGACCATAGTCAGGTAAATATGCATTTTTAGTCATTATCCTGTAGGGCGCATGCTTTTGGCAATAATTTTAATATCCACACCTTGGTGAGTGCATCTGCAATAATGTGAAGTTAACGATGCCACTTTTCTCTAGCAATGCTTCTTGCACTACCAACTGTCTGGCTCCATTGGCCAAGGTCATCCATGATAACTTTGTCATCATTGAGGGCCTTATGGTGAGTAGGTGTCTAGTATTTGACGCCATACATTTAATTCAACAATGGATCATTTTTGTTTTCAGTGTTTTGATGCCTCTATGTACCCATCTTGACTTGGATGTGTAATTCCATCTTTTAGAGCACAGTCCATGCCATCACAGCCACCCAAAAGACTGTTGATGGTCCCTCTGGTAAACTCTGGAGAGATGGCCGTGGTGCCAGCCAGAATATCATCCCAGCCTCTACTGGTGCAGCCAAAGCAGTGGGAAAAGTCATTCCCGAGCTCAATGGGTCAGTTCCACCATGCAAACATGTCATTCAGAATTAATTGGTTAACTATCTTTTTATTTAAATTTTTTTTTTTTTTCAAATATATGGCTATGAAGGAAATATTTAACTTGATTTAGCATATTTTATGTATCCATATCATGGTTTAACAAAAAATGAATAAATCCACCCCTTCCACAGTAAATCATCTTTCTCAATTTAATTCTTCATTTTTATTTTAGCAAGCTTACTGGTATGGCTTTCCGTGTCCCCACTCCCAACGTGTCAGTTGTTGACCTGACTGTCCGTTTGGAGAAACCTGTGAGTAAATCAATGAATGCCGTTTCGGCAACACTATTGAAACTTCTTTTGCAATTAAAAGGCTGTGATTTTATTATAGTTATTCCTGTTTCACTGTTCTTTGCTCTGTAGGCCAAATATGATGACATCAAGAAGGTTGTTAAGGCTGCAGCTGAGGGCCCCATGAAGGGTATTTTGGGATACACAGAACACCAGGTGGGTCCATGTAATTCACCTTTAATGGTCTGCACGCTATTATAATACATTTGTGCTGCTTCTGTTTTAGATATTAAACATAAGAGGCCAAATCACACCAGCGGTCATGTCAATTTGTGCTATTTTAATTCCCAAGTTATGGGCTAAACAATTACATTTTAACTGTCATGTAAATCTCTGGATATATTGTTTAAGATGCAGATTGAACATTTTTTTTTTTTTGGACTATAAGTATTCAGTAGGGGTTGGTTTTTAAAATGACAAAGATATGCAGGCTCGGCTTTAAAATGCTCTTAAATATTATTAACTTCAGTGAAGCAATATCAAATAAAATCACTATGTAACTCTTATGTATAGCTATATCTATAGACCACACAACTGTATTGTACTTTTGTATATTTCACTTCATATTAACATTGGTTAATATGATGTTACTCTTGTAATCACTTAATACTTACCTGGTTAAGTCTGTTTAGTAAGGACGTGTGTGCAGGCTAGTCAAGATATAGAGCGGGCTTAAGGATTTATACCTCACCCCTTCGTCACATACTAAATCTTATGGATACTCATTTTAACTACACAAACAAATAGGACCATTTTGATGAGATTTGACCGTGTGTTTGAACTAGCACAGAGTAGTATTTTTCTGGTCTGATTTTCAGAGATATTGATCCCCAATTAAGAGATAAATCACTTGCAGGGTTTTCCAAGCAAAATAAGTTAAATAAACCATTTAATAAGGTGCATTGGTTGTCCAGCATATGCGTGCTTGACCCGACTGTCTTTTTAATAAAATGCTTTGTTTTATATAGTGGATCATTTTGGCAAGAATTGTGTGCATTTGTAAAATTCTGCCCTTTATTTAGTAACTTGTATGAAGTTGTTCAAAATAATAGCAGTCGAACATCACTAAAGCATTTATTTACTGATATTTCCAGAAAGATTAAACATGATGGGGGAATTCCTGACATACAGTTGCAAAATGGCAATCAACAGAATCGAGCAACATTTACACTGTCTAATTATGTGCACATACAATTTACAGCAAGTGCTTTTGATTTATTCGGTTACCTTTCTTTGCTTTCATAGGTGGTATCCACAGACTTCAATGGAGATTGTCACTCCTCCATCTTTGATGCCGGTGCTGGAATTGCCCTTAATGATCACTTTGTTAAACTCGTGACATGGTACGTAATACTGCTGAGTGTGAATTAATTTTATTCTGACTGTTTCTAATGATGGTTTCTTTCTGCTAGGTATGACAATGAGTTTGGTTACAGTAACCGTGTCTGTGACCTGATGGCATACATGGCGACCAAGGAGTAAATGCCACGCCTGCGTTCTTGGTTATTCTTCCAACATCATGCTTGAAGTGCTTTGCTTCAAGTTGTAGACCAATGATTATTTTTTATATGGAATGGACCTGTTCTGTTCGTGTGAGGTTGAAAGTAAATGCTAAAATTGAAGAACTCTGTCTGTGAAAACCTGTGATGGAATAAAGTCCTCTGTGAGAGAATTGCAGGAGTTTTGTGGTGCTTTTAAACTTTGTTTAGGATATGTTGCTACATGATAGGTAGGGGTTCTTTTGGTGGTACTACTTAGTGTATATGTTCTCCCATCCAAATGATCAGAATAAGATGTGCCTCAGCATACCAAGACATTTGTACAATTCCATGCTCCCAGCTTTGTGTGAACAGTTTGGAGCTGGCCCCAATTTGACTTAATTTGACTGACCCACACAGAGTCCTGACCTTAACCCGATGGAATATCTTTGGGATGAATTGGAGTGAAGACTGAGCCAGGCCTTCTCGTCCAACAGCCATGTGTGACCTCTCAAATGCTCTTCTGGAAGATTTGTCAAATGCCCATAAACACACTCCTAAATCTTGTGAAAATCTTTCCCAGAAGGGTTGAAGCTGTTCTGGCTTCAAAGGGTGAACTAGAGTTATATTAAACCCTATGGATTAGCTCATGAGTTAGTCAATGCAGGTGAGCAAATACTTTTGAAAATATAGGGTGTATACCTGATCTTCAGGTTCTCTTCAAAAAAGAAAATGGCTTGAGTGAAATATCTGGGGTAGATACAAATATTTGTACAAGACCTAAATTTAAAATTACATCATGCAAAAAGTTTTTTAATTTGTAATTTTGTACAAAATGATTTGGACTTAATTGTGTTTTGCCAATGTTTCATTTAATATATTTTCCATAGTAAACAATAGCTGTAGTATTGTGGTAAAAAATATCCACTTAGGGCTGATTCTTTGAGCAAAGATTGGCAATGGATATCCAGTTCTTTTTAGGAGTGTGAGCTTGGAAGGGATTTTCATACTAAATTATAGTGCATAATAAACATTTTCTTAAATCTGAAGAGATTTCAGTGGGTAAAAGGCACTGGCACAAGCCTAAAATTAGCACCCTTAATCTCAAGTAATTTACTGAAGGTGGCGGGGCAATAGCTGATGACATGGACAGGCCATCATTTAGGAAAACCCTTGTGTATTGTAGTACCCTTGTACTACAATACACAAATGCAACAAAAACCTTAGTTGTGTAAGCATTCTTTAATTCTCTGGGCTCGGAGGTGCAGTGCATGGGAATCCAGACTGTATTCAGCAAGTCCAAAAGTTTTGCACCAGTGCCCTTGAAAAAGGCATTTTACGCTGCATCAATCCCAAAATATTACACAGATCTTAGAGCACCATATGTTGCCTTCTAGATGGAGTATTTTTTGACATGTATATAGGAACAATGGGACAAAATAAGGCTAACAAACACCTATCTATAACTTGGCCGGGATCAAGCTTTTTTTTATATTACTAGTAAGTCAAACCACCCCTCAAAAACAAAACAATTATTAAATAAGTGAGTATGTAAATAAATAAATAAAAGCATTGGCGAAATACGATACGTCATCTGTATTTTACCGTAAGTACGCTTGTTACAGGACTTGCCATACTTTCTACGTTAAATTTTGAGTTTTGTTTAATTTCCAAAACAATTACATTTCCATTCTTGCGGCTCAAAATAGCAGGTGTTCTTCATTAATAGTTAACGATCACGTGTTGGTGTTAGTTACTGACTGAAAATGAATATGTAACACCAATAATCCGATAGGTCGCATCTACGTATATTACGGTAACCGGTCTCTAAATCTGCTGCATTTACGCCCACAAGTAGATTTTCAATGCTAGGGTTGACAGCCTCGAGTAGCACATATAGCTGTGTTTTGTTGACTTTAAATCGTTTCATGTAAACTTTTGTTTTTCCTTTAATTATCGAATTAAATGTATTATAGTACATGTGTTCATGATAGTGTCGCGGTGATAATATATTCTGTATTTTTCATTATTACTTCTTTTTAATCACAGCGCCTATTCATTATTTTTTTTCCGTTTAGAAATTATCACAGGTCATATCAATTTACACGTTACTGTTAGTATTTTATTAGACGTAGTTTTTATATTCGTTTAAATTTTGCCGCATTGCTTCACGACTTATACATCGCCTTTGATGCCAGATCTGCAGCGCTTCGGATATCCATATAGCATGAACCCGTTTCTGGGCCAGAGCTTTCCTTCTACCCATCCACATCCGCAGAGCTCAGAAATGCTCGAGCATCCCGATTCGCCCTCCAATGTTTTGCCGGACGCTTTTCTGACTGCTCCACACTCCAACATGTTCCACTTTGGCGAACAACCCGGACTGACGGCGGACGGCGTTTCCCAAAGCGGTTTAGTCTATTTGCCCATCGGTCCTTCAATGCAACGGGCCGTACCGCACCCCCCCGCAGCAATGGCTTTACGCAACGACCTGGGCTCCAATATCAGCGTCCTGAAGACCCTTAATCTTCGCTTCCGCTGCTTTTTGGCTAAAGTGCATGAGTTAGAGCGGCGAAATAAAATCCTGGAGAAGCAGTTGCAGCAAGTTCTGGAAAGCAACGATCTGGCCTGCGCCGAGAGCAAAGACACTGGAGTGCAGACCGGCTTTGTGGGGCCTATTTCCCTGCAATGTCAAAACACCAACAGTTTCGCAAAGAGGCCGACTACTTTATTCTCACCCTCCCATACCACTGTGCTTAAACACGATCCCGATAAGACTCGAGCTTCAGTTTATGATTCAATCTCACAGCCTCCGGTCAACACGTGCGCTCCTAACAAAGCAGCTGCGGCTAACACAAATAACTCCAACAATGCACCTAATCTGAACTTTTCTGCAGCCAGAACCGGCCCGAATCCGCCTAACCGCTTTCTGCCCGGCACTATTTGGTCTTATAGTCCCAGCAGGAAGTGGCCCGCGAACTCGGAACCGCGTGCTATCACCAGTCCAGGAGTTTCATGGGTACACCCGGACGGAGTGGGAGTGCAGATTGACACCATAACCCCGGAAATCAGAGCGCTCTACAATGTGCTGGCCAAAGTAAAACGGGAGCGGGACGAGTATAAACGCAGGTGATACTCATTTCTCTGTTGATTTGCACGTTTTTCTTGATTTATGAGTATGCGCTTATGCGTAATGCACGGTACGAGAGACATCCCTTATTGAGTTTGTGTTTTACGTTGAAGAAACAATGTGTGCTTATTGAGAAATGTTTGCGATTTGTCCCTGCCGTGTCACTAAACACTGCAGAGTCCGGGGCAACCTAAGCTCAGCAGAAAACAGGCGAGCTGTCTCTGAATGCAGATTAAAGATCTGTCATTATGTGATGAGTGAGTGAGTGAGTGAACTGCGTGGAGAATATAGTTCAGTGCTGCGAAGTTATTGGAGATTGTGTGTGTGGGAATGGCGCTGTCCATGCTCTTAGTGCTGATGATAGAAAAAAATAACGTTTTAACAGCATTTGAGTGTCATAACAAAGGAAAACCTAAATAAGACTTTTCATGAATATTTTGATGATTCATGTCACAAATTATGATCCAGTAAAACAATTAACTATCACAAAATCTAGCAAGTTAATTGTAATTCATAGACAGTTTCTTACTTGTGTTCATGTGCATGCTAAACACACTGCACTCAATATGATATCTTCAGTCCAAACCTGCATTGTAAATACTTTCATGCTCAGTTCATTATACCTTTATATTTTAGTGGTATCTTCACATTTATCCTACAGTTTATTTGGATTTCAGTAATTATTATGAAATGTCTTGTGTTTTGTACTTGTCCCACAAGAGGATTGAACTTCTTGCTGTGACACGACATTGCTATCCACTGCGCCATCTTTCCGCCTGTTGTCATGTTCATTCAGTCATTTTCTTATACTTGATAAACTACGGTTCACGGTCCAGCTGGTGCCCACCAGCAACTCTGGGAGCAAGGGCAGGTAGAACTATAGACAGGGTGTGAAAACTTTGTAGGGCACACACAAAGTCACAATTATTGACACACTAAGGGTCACTTTAGAGACACCAATAAACCTAGCCTGCATGTCTTTGGAATGCGGGAGGAAACTGGAGCACCCAGAGAAAACCCGTCGGAACACAAGGAGAATATGCAAATTCCAGACAGACAATAAAATCGATTTAATTTAAGTAAAGTAAATTTAATTCAGTTAAAGTAACTTTACGAAACTTTTTTTGTAGTTCAGAGGCAATTTGGCATATCATTTGCATTTTGTTAGACCTAGTAACTCAGTCTGACATAAAATACAAACCCCATTACAAAATAGTTGGGCCAAAGTACAAACTGTAAATAAAAAGACGACCCAAGTTGTTATCAGCGCTCGGATGGTATGGGGTTGCATTAGTGCGTGGAAGGACAACATCAATGCTGAAATGTATATCCGG
>JAOUQV010000040.1:14419208-14430042 GCA_028565295.1 Aspidoras spilotus
ATTAATTGTTTTGTTTTTCACATTGTCCTATAAACTAGTCGGGTCTTTTATTTTGCAATCTAGTAATCCCTATAAACTTTATACTTTCTACATGTCCTTGTGGTTAAGAGGGTAAATTAGCAAAGTGGCAAACACTGGAGCAATTATAACCCTAAATATAGCTCGGCTCTTAAAATTAAATTGCCAGGATGGGATCTTGCGTTGGAACAATATGGCTAATAAAGTCGAGCGTATGAGATCACTAGTTTAGAAATGTCTGTCTTCACAACACAGGCTGATTGTGTAGCGTGACCTTGTTTAATCTTGACCTTGTCTAGAAGCAAACGCCAAAAAAGGACGTCATGTTGTTTTTACACAGCTCTTTGTGGCGCCGTAAAATTCAGCAGCCACGTCGCTTCACAGAATGCAAAACAGTTTGTAACCTCAACACTACGCCCAGTCAGACTTCACTCCGCCCCCCCCCGCCCCCTTCTTTTATTTGTTTCACTTCTCTCAGCTTTCGTCTCGTGCCATATTGATCCGTGTGCCACAATGTTGAAGCAGATGTGTCTCTGCCTGGAGGACAGAGAAATATGAATTGTAAGTCATTTAACCAGGGGTGGCATGGTGGCGCAGAGGATAGTTCTGTGGCCTCACAGAAAGAATATCCCGGGTTTGAGCCCCGGGTGACGTGACTCTTGAGGTTTCTGTGTGCAGTTTGCATGTTCTTCCTGTGTTAAAGTGGGTTTTCTCCAGGTACTTTGGTTTCCTCCCTCATTCCAAAGACATGCATGATAGGTCAATTGGTGTCTTGTGTGTGTTTGTGTGTGTAAATGTGTGTGTGCCATATGATGGATTGGCGCCCTGTATAGGGTTGTTCCTTCTCTGGTGCCCAAAGTTGCCAGGTGGGCAGCGGCTTACCCGTGACCATAAAACTAGGATTAAATGTGTATAGAAAATGAATGAATGAATGCACCGAATGATCACTAGATTAGGAACACATGAGAGATGGCATATGAACACTGATAAAGCATGCTATTCAGAGGTCACGTGATTGTAGAGGTCACATGTGATTGTAGGTGTGCACTGTACAGCAGAAGGCAACTTATAGTAGCTATGGATATATGGAGTGACTGGAGTGACCCTGACCACAGAGGAGTGGTGCCAGTGTTTTAGCAACAGCTTCACGTGTGGGCTGTTTTACAAGGTGTACCAACGGTGTAGATCCCATCAGCAAACATCCAGCTGAAGATCATACCTTGGCTAGCACCTGGACTCCCACTCAGGCAGATGCTGACACCTGTTAGATATCATAAGGGTAATGACTGGGAACTTCTCTATAATCCGTGCTGCTGCACAACAGCTTAGGTCATAGAAAACTAAACCTTAAACACCCGCCCTATGATGATGTCATGTGACACTCATAACTATAACACACGTGACATCATGCACTAATGCTCGTGTTTTTAATGATGCCATGGCTTAGTGTGTTTTTATATACCATGTCGCAAGATATTTATATATTTACAGGATGGCCAACAGAGGCATTAATGCCCCTCCTGATCGGGTCATTAGGAATAAATATAATTAATACGGCTTAGAAGACACTGTGTTGTCCAAAAACATTCCTGACACTAAGTGGCGAACATCCGGCAGCAGCAGCAGCTACTCCAGATCTCCTCTCTAGTTTGATGCCCGCCTCTTGGATTAACCCCCCTATGGTCAGCCGCTATATGACCTTCGGCCTGTTGTTTATTGATGGCCCTGAAAAATATCAATATGAAGCTTTCAAATGTTACCAAAAAAAGTTTGTATATTAGGAAAACGAAGACAAAGACAAAAACACGTATGTATATATATATATATATAGGTATATATCCATATAAATGGCCCACCCTGTACATCACTGATTTAAATATAAGTGGATTGAAACCATCACTAAAGGTGTGCATTCTACATCGTTGCGGATAAAAATAACTATCTATTAAATATGCAAGCAAATGCCTATAAATAAACATTCATCAATGTCTACATATATAGATCACTTTTTATGTTTGCTGTTGAGTTCTCTTACTTTGTATGAAGTCCAGAATTTATTCCTCCAGTCTTCCAAGGGATCATGCTGCCCTTCTAAGGTACTTAACCCTTTAAAAATGCATAGAATTTATTCTAAACAACTATATGGTGGGGCAGGTTCATGAAAAAAGTCAAACAGATGTGTGATTGGAGTATGTTGTGTGTTGTACAAAAACGTATATACCCACCAATGTAAAAAGCACTGATTGTTGCTGGAGCAGCAACTAACTGATCCAGAATCACTTTCACAAATATTGTTTTGGCCCTTACCCCAGGAAACCTCTTCTCCAATGCATTTAGCCAGTAGTAGTTGAAGTTGGAATGAAAACACAACCCCACCAAAGCTACGCGAAAAGTTTGTCTCAAGTCAACATTGTGCATTGGTATATTAGTCATTGTTATTGATGAATCCTTTTCTTCTGCTAAATGGTCACTCCATTCTGAGTCTTTCAGATTAGCCACAGTACAATAACATTTTGGAAAGTAAAAGCAAAAACTCACCAAACAGCTGGTAAATCGCTTGGAATATTCTATATAAATTTAATATGATTGGCTCCAGAAGACTAAACAGAGAGAGAAAGAGAGAGAGCTCAGTCCAACCCAATATAAGCAATGGTGGCACAGTAGAGCACAAAAAGAAGGTCTTACAGCAAGAAGATTCCGGGTTGGCGATTTGGGAAATTTCTGTGTGAAGTTTGCACGTTCTCAGTGTTTGTGCGGGTTTTCTTGGGGTACTCTAATTTTCTCGCTTATTCCAAGCATATGCATGATAGGTTATTTGGTTTCTCTCGTGCGAGGGTCGAAAAAATGGGCTAATACTAATAAGTCGAAGCACTCATGTTTATTGTAGAACAGTATGAACCTATACATTACCTGCATGGTCAGATTTACAAACCTGATTGTAGCGCAACTGATGCAAATGTACTACCATTTAAGTAACAGTTATGCCATGGGTACCATCTCAATATGAAAGTCTGAGCATACTTTAAGTGTACCACTGCTGAACTAGCACTTTCAGTTTTCTTTTTGTTCGCAAGGGACAGTTGTCCACATAAGGTTCTGAATTTTTCTTGCTGAATGAATTGAACAATCGGTGCATTATTATCATTTCATATAGACTATTAATTAATTAGTTTGCAGGAGGTTGTCTCACTCCTGTAGTGACTGGATTTACTGACCGCACCCGCAAATTACAATGAAATTTAATCCTGTACTGCAAAACCCTCGATAAAGACCTCTTGCTTGTTGTAGTAAAAGACTATAAAGTGTACTGTTAAGTTAATAATAAGCAAAAAGTATCATTAAATGTATAGTTAGTCATTTACATAAGTCATTATGAAAAACAAATTTTCATAGTTTGCACAGCAGCATGCATAAGAAGTGTAAGTTAAGAATAACAATAATGCAAATGATTATGAAAGTGTAACTCACCAGTTGAAATCAGTGGTTTTGCATGTAGTCTTAAATAAGCAATAATACAAAGTGTAAGCCCATAAGATTGTATAGACTCGTCTCTGTGATTCGGATACTTCACAGCTCTGAATAGGGTATACTGAAGTTGGTAGAGATTGTTAGTTTGGAAATTGGTAAAGAGCAGAGTTCCCTCCAACCCAAGCACATGGTCTTCATTGACTGTCAAAAAAAGCAGCTGGAGTGGAGTGTGGCTAAACTAAAAATAAATCTCCACCCCCCTCTCTTACTGATGAACTGGCGAATATAAATACGGCATTTAGCGTACATTTAGTTTAATGTATCTTATTATTAACCAACTGTATTATAGGAAAGGTATAATGCCTGACATTTCAAATCATATGTGGCAAAAATATTGCCACTGTGGTTCTTCTATAGATCAGTTAACCAGAGATCTCAGTGAACACTACCAGAGATCATAGAACTCCTGCAGCTGACATCCTCTGGATCTGTTCATCCAGCTCCCATATGATAGCATTAAAGTCAAAATCAAAGTCACCTTTATTGTCAATTATTTCATATGTACCAAACATCACCCTCTCCCAGTGATGACCAGACATTCCTGACAAGACATATCCTAACCGTAACTAATACTTATTAAGTGACATTTAACAAATAAAGTTCACAGTGGCAAGAGTAAAAATGAACTAAACTACAATAACTTGAGATTGGCATTCACAGTGTATGAGGTAGTTGTAAAAGGTAGTGCAACATTTAAGTGATTGTATTGGCAGATGATTCCCTATCATACATTTAGACATACTGTAGTGTGCAAATGGCAAATTAGTGCAATACATTGCATACTGTGTTAGGATGGGAGGGCAGGGGGTAGAATTTTTACAGTTTTCTGGTATTCTGACATTTCTGAGGGGAGAGAGTTCAGCATCCTCAAAGCCTATTGGATAAAGCTGTGGTAGAGTCTAGTCGTGCAGAATCAGAAGGCAGGATGCTGAACATGTTGTGAGCTGAATGACACACAGCCTCCACAACTGTGATCACTTTGCGTGAGGAGTGAGGAGTGTGGTGTATATGTTTTGGTGGGAGGTTAATGGGGCACCAATAATCTTTGTGGTTGTATTCACTATGCGCTGCAGGGCAGGGCTTTCCTGTTGATGCTCTCAATGGTGCCACGGTAGAGCATGCTCATGATGGGTGCTGAGGCATTTACCCGCTTGAGCTTGCGCAGAAAGTAGAGGCACTGCTGGTCTCTCTTTGCCAGTGATGAATTTCTATTAGTCTAGGAGAGGTCTTCACTTATCTGCACCCCAAGGAATTTGGCACTACTCACTCTTTTTGCTTACAACAGCACCATTGATGGTCAGTGGTGGGTGTGGGCTGTGGCCGTTTTGGAAATCAACAACAATCCCCTGCTCTGAAGGCTTTATCGGCTTGTGGACATCATCTGTTAGCCATGGTTGCTATTAGCTCCAGTGATGATAGTCTTAGATAAAGAACCGGGATGGGACAGCATGGTTGTGTCTTTCTCCTGGTGTTCCAATCTTTCTATTGGTGCAAAAGTTAATCTGCCCTGCCATTCTTGGAACCAGGTATTCCAAGTTATTATGATTAGTATACACATGGAATTTGTGTTGATCGCCCTCCAACCAGTGTTTTTATTCCTTCAAGGCTAACTTTATAGCAAATAGTTTTTCCCCATGTCATAGTTCTTAGCAGACTATAGTTATCTTCAAGAAGAATGCCACTGGTTGTAATTGAGCACATTCCCCTTTTCACTGGAAGAGTAGAGCTCCTAATCTCATGTCTTAGGCTTCAAACTCTACATTGGGGCTGGTGACTTTGAATGTGGGCGGCATGGTGACCCGGGTTCAATCTCCGGGTCGGGGCCTGGCAATGTGTTTGTTGATCGCATGCTCTCTTTGTGTTCTTACAGATTTTGTTAATTACTGACTTTAAATCTGGTCAACATAACAATATTATTGTTGCGCCTTGGAGCTTAGTTCTATAAACATATGTATATATGTGCATTGAGTCATGTTTATAAACAGTAAACAATTGGTAACTATGACGTGACATATAGAGATTGTGACATAAACTTTTGAAGGGTTTAAATATTGACTCGGAGTCAGCGGAGTTCACATATAGTAGCAGAGCTTACACTCTAACGTAGTTCAGTCCTTACATCCTTAGGACGCATATTTCTTTTTAAAGATTACATAAAGACCGATCCGGCAGTAAAGTCTTCAGTGTCTTTATTTGTTTAGCTGTCTGTCTATCTAAATTATTCCCATAATTAGTGGGGACAGAACAATTATAAATCATTAAAATGGTAGCATTGCATTTTTAGTTATATCCCATCAAACGGATAAGCATAAATTACCCATAACCTATTCATAGATCATTTCTCAGTATTCTCTTATGTTAAATTTTTTCAAATAGGTGAAATTAACATTCCTGCCGTGTGTCCGTGATGAAATGTGACAGCAATTGGTCTGTAGCAACAAGGTGAGCTCTGTGACAGGAGAATGTGTTAATGAGGCCTAGAAAAAGAAACTGATCAATTAAAGTTTCGTTCAGGTCTTAACTGGTGGGCTTCTGTTTGCTAACACTTAACAAGCAGCCTGTGGTCCTTTTCACAATGCTAACAGGGTCCACACGACCAAAGCAGTTGACTCTTAGATAATTGCCCTGCTTTTCTTTCTTAATCTGTCTGTAGTCACTTCCCACTCTCTTTGTCAGTGATGTCTTGCCATCCTTAATTTGAAAGGATGATGAAAAGACTCCTTAAATCCTTTCTTCAGCATCTTCAATGCTACTGCCCCCACAGTTATTCTTTCTATATCTCTTCCTCCCCCCCTCACTCACTTATTGCGTAAGTGTATTTATATATGCCCATGCATATAACTAGCTTGCTTCTTATTTCAGCGATTTTACAACGTTGCCGATCAGTGCAGAGATCACAAATGCTTGGAACAAGTGAGTAGCAAGCTTCTGGTTATTTTAGCTTTATTATATTCTGTGCCTTTTATTGATTGGGTTCATTTATGTGTATAGATAAATGCAAATAAATGTAAGCATCAGCATCTTGTTCTGTATGTATTTACGTTATCTTGTTGAATGTGATGATTAATGGTTTTAAACAAAATGTCTGTTTGGCAAAAAAGAGAGTGAATCAAAAATTATATGCACAATGTTTTAATAGATTTATAAAGCTTCTTGAATCAATTTATTGTATTGAAAAGCAGGAATATTACGTTAAAAAAAGTATTTTCTGAATGTTGAGTTAAATACATTCTATACCCAAAGTGCAAATAGATTTTGACTCACCCTCAGTAAATTGTTTTTTGAAACAGTTGATTTGCATTGAATAAAATTTTAAATTTTTTATTGTTTTTAATCTGAAGTATACTTGGTCATTTGATCAACATTAGAGAGGCCTTCAGTTGCTTAGAAGTTACCCTGGGGTCCTTTGTGACCTTGCCGACTATTACACGCTTTGCTCTTGGAGAGACGTTTGTCGGTCAATCACTCCTGGGGAGGGAAAAAATGGTCTTGAATTTCCTCCATTTATACACAATCTGTCTGACTTTGGATTGCTGGAGTCCAAACTCTTTAGATATGGTTTTGTAACCTTTCCAGCCTTTTCCAACAATTTAGTAATCTCATTTGTTCATGCCATGATACACTTCCACAAATATGTGTTGTGTAGAACAGACTTTGAGAGATCTATGTTCTTTAAAAAATACAGGGTGCTCACTTACAACTGTCATTCTAGTGATAGAAAACACCTGACTACAATAATTTCACTTTAAATTTTACTGCTAATCCTAGATATTAACATACTTTTTCCACACATACCGTATGTGATCTTGGAACATTTTTACTCAATAAATAAATGACCAAGTATAATATTTTTCATTAGTTTAACTACAATTTTCTTTATTTACTTTTAGGACTTGTGTAAAAATCTTATGATGTTTTAGATAATATTTATGCAAAAATATACAGGTGCTGGTCATAAAATTAGAATATTATGAAAAAGTGGATTTATTTCTATAATTCAATTCAAAAAGTGAAACTTGTATATTGCATAAATTCATTACACACATACTGATATATTTCAAGTGTTTATTTCTTGAAATATATGTTACTTTGTGAATTGAATTATAGATATAAATCACCTTTTTCATGATATTCTAATACAAGCTGTAATACTGTAGCTCTCTGAAATAATACCTTCATGTCAAACATGCTCTCCTCTACTCTAAGACATGTATCCCTCCAGCACAATATCCTTTGAACAAGGGCTAGAGAGAGGTATGCCATGGGGCCGCGAACTTGTTACATTTATCACATCAGCAGCTGGCTACATGATGCGTACTTTGCAAAAGCCTCGGAAAAACAAACCATCCAAACGACAGGTCAACCACCGGAGATTTCTACACAACATGATCCAGAGGTACGTTGTTAGACAGACAAAACATAAGAGCACTTTAAAAAAGTATCATGTCTTCTGTACCAACATTTCATTCATTTTCTGCACCTTTCCATTCTTAAAGGAAATTTGCGGACATAGAGGCAGCCAATAATCAGCTGGCATCATCTCTTTTTTCAGTGGATACGGAGTCACAAAAACAATTAGAAGTAAAGCCGGGTCATAAACACGAATCAGAAAACAACCTGAAAAGAGGTAAAACCTGAAAAAAAGGTAGTTACAGTAGTTCCTGTGGAATTTGTAAGCGGTTCTGATGTTAGTCCTACTGAGAAGAGTAGTCCCGTATTGTACCATAGGTTTATGATGGAATAATTCTTTTTTGCTTGCAGATGCTGTTATATTTACTGAATGTGAAAGAAAATGCCTGGATGCAGGAGATCCAGACAGTATTGTGACTGATCCTATTGAAAACTCATTGAAGATGAGCTCAAGTAAGCAGATAAAGGAAAATGGGGAGCAGTTAGAACACAGTAGTGAGAAGGTATCACATGAAAACAGTGACTTTACGGGTGAATTTGAACAAAACCAGTTTGCCTCTGGTGAGTTGAGTGACTTTACACCAATGACCAATATCATACTAGAAGAAAGTGAATTTACACTTGGAAGTATTGAGACAAAAACAGAGATCCCTAATGCACCTGATATGGAACAAGAAGAACCATATTTTTGGCTTACATTGTTGGATCTAACACCCACTTCACCAGTGTCTCCTTTATCTTTGAATTCATGTGACTTTGAGCTACATATAAAACCAGACAATGAGCACACCTCCATAAATCAGCATGCTGCAGAGTGCTTACAGATGGATTTAATGGAGAATCATGAACTGCCAGACTCAACAGAATATTTACAACAAATTGACCAAATGGACATGGCTTCAGTTTGGGACATCCATAAAAAAGAGGACCAGAGCTGTTTTGAAGGTAGCCTTTCATTACTTAACACTTTATGTACAGATTATTTCATGGATCGGCAAGCAACATGTGGTGATGGAAATATTTGTGGAGGCCAGCCGCAGGTTACGACAGTGCTCGAAAATTCTGTAAAGAATGTGAATGTTGAGGACGAACTAAGAAGTAACGTTACTTACAGTCTAGCATACTGTGGAGACAGTGGACACCATACTCAAGAAAGACAAACCAGTTACATAAATCAGCCTGAAATAAGTACAGCAGTAAACAATCAGGGTCAGTATTCAAGCAGAGGAATGTACACCGCCTCTGAGATAGAACATGGCATTTCAGATCATGTTTTGCAAGAATTTAATGACCTGCTGGACCACAGCCAACATCACAACAATCAGTATCTCAGTTATAACTATCAAGCAGCAAGAGAGGTAAAGGATCCCTATTATACACTACCGGATGAAGAAAAGAATATGACTGAGTCAGGAGCTACACTACATTTAAATATGGACCATTTCAATCCTGTATGTTCATTCTCCTCCCCAACACTGCACTGGTATTGTTTTGGTGCAGTAGAAGCCGATAAGCAAAGCATAGAAGACTCATGTTCCTTTGCAAATGATGGAGGTAACCAGAGTTTTCTCAGCTTCGAGGGAGTGGCTCAATATTTTCCTGTCCCTCATCAAAATCCACACTCTCATCCTGTTTCAACTCCACCACTGAATGACGACTGGCTCTTCGGCAACATAGCAACAGATGTTGACTTCAACAGTATGGACAGATCATTTGGACATAACTATGGCTAATTGACCTATGAGAAATGAAACTTCGCTAATATTTAGCCCTCTGTACAAGTAAAAGCTATTAAGGATAATAAATTAAATGTGTGGAAGCATGGTGGCACAGCAGCTAACTGTACCTCCTCACAGCATGAAGGGCCCAGGCTTAATTCCTGAGTGAGCCAAAGAGGTGGGGCTCTTTCCAGAAGGAAAGGCTCCTCCGGGTGAGTCTAACATCATTGACCAATAAAAGGAGTTTTCTGTGCTTCTGAATACCTAATTAGAGTTTATGTAGTGAGCAGTGCTTTACTTGAGTGAACCAATCAGCGATGCTGGCGGTGCTGGTGAATATCCAATCTGTGTTTAGAGGGTGGGAATTATCAGATGCACAAGGATCAAATGCAGTGGTTATTCGATTCAATTTTTTTGAGCGCTCACAAATTGTTAATAAAGTAAATGTGTGATATGAGGCCATTTTAAAAAATATTCCATTTAAAAATAGCAAGAACAACACAATATGGTGTAAGAATACTGATTTATAGATTAACCCTCGTGTGGTGCTCATGTTTTTTTTTTTACTCAGCCAGTGTGTTTGGGTCTGATGGACTCACTAAGTTATTGCATTTTTAAATCAATACAGTCATAAAAACTGAAACAGTAAAAATACCTCATATACTGTAAATAAGTAACGTTTACCCGTCTGATCATATTTATAAATAATAATGATTTTACAGCAGTGCCTATCGTTCTATACCGCTCCATAAAACAGGCCTTCTCTCACACCTCTATCTCTATCACCTTTAATTTCTGTACAGAATTGTGATCTTCAAATTCATCTTTTTTTTAATATATCCAAGGCATGAACATAGACAATGTCTGCCATTTGTCTTGCTATGGGCCCAGAGAAACCCAACACTACAAGTGCAATATTAATGTGTAAAATTAATGTGTGGGATATATAGTGTGAAATCAATGAAAATAAATGAGTGGGAAATTCAAATAGTACATACATATTGTTTTGTTTATTAAAAATTCACAACGGGTCTCACATAATTGAACACCACACAAGGGTTAAATAGCATATCATATACTGGTTATATATTTTATTCAGTATTACAATGTTTTTAATTCTAGTAATGTGGCTGTAAAATATTGTGGCTAACAGGGGTTAG